>MU728088.1:35402-131698 GCA_026770625.1 Nicotiana glauca | reverse complement strand
GATTAATTATCACCTTTTAGGGATACTTAGTAATTCACCAGTAGACCGATGTGAGCTTTAGAACTTAGAATTAAATCTGGTCAGATATTGTATCAATTTGCTAAGTCAAAGTTCAAGCTCTCATTTAGGTTGCCTAATTATCGAATCCCAAGCTATTGGGGACATGTGCGTTTGTTTCAAATAAGTTTAACGTGTTTTTACTTAAATTGGCAATATTCTTTAATCAGTCTTTTAAAACTAGCGGTCGGGTTTCGCTTTGGACCCAAGTCCTTTTCAAATAATTCTGCATAGGTTCAATTTTTGTTTGACCTTAAGTCGTGTAATTAATTAGGAATTTTCTTCATTTTAGAGACAAATAAATAGAAAACCATAGTCTCTTTAGGATATCCTTAAATAATAAATGAGATGAGCCTCGCCAAATAAAATGCACAAATTGCGGAGCCCTCAATAATTGGTTAAAATAAAACATTTGAAATTCGGGATGGGCCGTTTAGCGAATTGCACGGCCTTCCCCAAAATAATAATACGTTAGACTCTTTAGGCACGTATTTTAATAACATTACCTCCCTAAACTCGGGTGCACATATATGTGACCCAAATCCAAATCTCGACGGAGTCAAAATATGTCAATAGCCACGGGTACGTTGATGTGATGTGGTTCGAGATGTATTTTTACGACGTTGCAATTCTCATAAAAAATAATAATAAAGCGGTAAATAATTTTAAAATTTCACTATAGGATAACATGTTTTAAAATTAGATTTTTAGCCAAATATAACAGTTTAAGCAACCGTGCTAGAACCACGGGATCCAGGGGTGCCTAACACCTTCCCTCGGGTCAACAGAATTCCTTACTCAGAATTTCTGGTTCGCAGACTTCATTTGGAAAGTCGAATATTTTCTCGATTTGGGATTCAAGATAAACCGGTGACTTGGGACACCAAAAGCCAAATCTTTCCCAAGTGGCGACTCTGAAAAGAATAAATAATCCCGATTCGATTAATGTTACTTAAATTGGAAAAACTCCCTCATACATTTATCCCCCCAGGGTAGGTGTGCCTAAAAAGGAGGTGTGACAGTCCATAGGACAATTTAACGTATTTTGGCGAAGTAAGAAAGTTGACGTATTCTAATAATATTATTTTATATGTGGAAGAGGTCTATTACTATGATGGATACGAATTGGATATTATAGCAAGTGTACGAGGCATACTACAAGATATATGGGGTCTAAGGAAAGTCCTAAGTCTAAGCCAAGTTAGAAAATTTCATAATAGACTAAAGTTGCAAATGAGTACGCACTAGACCTCACTTTGGATGAGCATATCTACATATATAAAAGGTGTTATATGATGCACAATCTATCAAATTAAAGGTATTTTGATTCTAGTTTCTAACGCTTCAAACCGTTCATCATTTGGATATTTGTACAAAAATTTATGATTGATTTACTGAAGGCGGGTAATGCTGTGTTCTGGGGCAGAGGCAAATCGTTGTTACCAAATGAGATTTATAAGTCGTATTCGACACCTGCGAATTACCTGGACAGATTACAAAACGCGAGTTGCAGCCATTTTTAACATATTTGGAGCTATGGAGCTCGGATTGAAGCGATGTTTGAGGCGATTTTCACCATATGGATTGGGGTAAGTGATTCTAACTCGATTTTGGTTAAAATTCATGAATCTATTGTTGTTTTTATCATGAAATTAGTGAATTGAGTTGAAAATGGTATAAATTCTCTATACCTTAGATTTAAGATTTGGAGGTCGATTTGTTGTTGGAATTTAGTAATTTTGGTATGGTTGGACTCGTGGTTGAATGATTGTTCATATTTTGTAACTTTCGTCGTATTCCGAGATGTGGGCACCACGGGCGATTTTGAGTTAAATTTCAAATTTTTAATGGAAAATATAGAAATTCATATAGAATTAATTCCTATAACTTTTATTGACTGAATCAAATTATTTGTGACTAGATTTGAGAATTTCGGGCACAAATTCGCGAGGCAAAGGCTTGTTGAAATTTTGAATTGGTTGCAAAGCGAGGTAAGTGTTTGGTCTAACCTTAGCTTGAGGGATTATGAGTTGTATCTTATTTGTTACATGTTAATTGTGAAGTACGACTTATAGGCATGGTGACGAGGATCTATACGTTGGTGTCCAGAATGCCCGTGAGTCTTGTATTATAATTGTTTTGACTCCGTTGTGGTTTATTGCGCTTCATATGTTATTATTGTTTTGATATTATTGTTCCCTTGCCGGGATATTATTGAGATATTATTGTTCTCTTGCCGGAATATTATTAAAATATTATTGTTCCATTGCCGGGATGTTATTGTTTTGATATTATTGTTCTCTTGCCGGGATATTATTGAAATATTCGGGATGTTGTTATATTGCTCTTGTTACCTTGCCGGGATTCTTTGTGATTTTTGTTGGTTTATAAATGGGAGCGGGTGGTACGCCTACCACAAGATAATTGAAATAGGAGCGAGTGGTACGCCTATCACAAGATAATTGAAATGGGAGCGGGTGGTACGCCTATCACAAGATAATTAAAATGGAAACGGGTGGTACGCCTACCACAAGATAATTAAAATGGAAACGGGTGGTACGCCTACCACAAGATAATTAAAATGGGAGCGGATGGTACGCCTACCACAAGATAATTGAAATGGGAGTGGGTGGTACGCCTACCACAACATAATTGAAATAGGAGCGGGTGGTATGCCTACCACAAGATATAATGAAATGGGAGCGGGTGGTACGCCTACCACAAGATATAATGAAATGGGAGCGGGTGGTACGCCTACCACAAGATATAATGAAATGGGAGCGGGTGGTACGCCTACCATGAGATATAATGAAATGGGAGCGGGTGGTATGCCTACCACGAGATACATGAAATGTGAGCGGGTGGCATGCCTGCCACGAGATACATGAAATGGGATCGGGTTGCACGCGTGCAACAAGATGTGAAAAGAAAGTGAAATCTACCTTTTTTTCCTTATTCTTGTTAGTGTCACACCTCTTTTCTACCCCTCCAAAGAATAATAATATGTATATGGGTCAAAGAGTTTTTTCCAATTAAAGTGATAAAATTTGAATAGGGATTATTTTATTGTTTAGAGTCGCCACTTGGAATTGATTTTTTCGGTATTCCAAGTCACAATTTATTTGGATCCCTAGTCAAAGGAAGGTTTGAATCTATTTTAATCGGTCCGCAAAAATAAAGTTCGGGTAAGGAATTCTGTTGACCGGGGAGAAGGTATAAGGCATTCCCCGAGTCCCGTAGTTCTAGCACGGTTGCTTTATTGACTTAAACTTGGCTTGAATTAATTTTGGACAAACTGTGATTTATATTATTTTCATGTTTTACCTATCCTCTTTTATCTCTTGATTATTAGAAAAATTAAAGAATATTTTTTAATAAGAAGATGTTATAACCGCACTATGCAAGCGAATGCGTGATCAATAAAATTTATTATTTAATCATAACGGTGCTATGCAAGCGAATCCGCAGTGATGACAAACAATTGTTAGCGAGTTATACTTCTAGGAAAATTACTATATTCGAAGAAATTAGTTTTGAAAATTATTAAAAAAATAACTATCGCGCTTCGCAAGAAAATCCGCGATCTTAACAAAAAGATTAACTAAATTAATAATTAACTAAAATTAATGGGCATGGTATGAGATTATTGAATTAATTTATCGAATTTTAAAACATCACGCTACACAAGTGATTCCGTGAGTTAAAGTGCACCTACTAATTGTCTAGCATTTAAATTAATTAAAAGAAAACGAGTAAAATAAAAATAGTAGAAAAATTTGATATTATTATTATTATTATTATTTTTAGCTTTATAGTTGGGAAAAATTATGCAAATAAAAGTTGAACCAATTTAATCTATTTTAAAAGAAATGAGCCAACTTCCTGTCAAAAAAAAAAAAAAATGGGCCAGCTTGTAAAGAGCTCTTGGGCTGCTGGAATTTATTATTAAAATGGGCCAAAAAATAGATTTTAATTGGCCCAATGTTATATAGAAGAAAAGGGGTAATTTTGTTGTTTAAAGGTAAATGGGACAACTTTTATTTTTTGGTTCAAAAAGGCCCAAAGTTGATACAATCTTGGTTTTTACTTAGTTTGCATTTATGACCATTAACTACATAGTCACAATTGTATAAACACACACTTTACAAAAATAGCCACTTTTGCAAATCTGGCAAAATGGCCAGATTAAAAAAAAATAAAATATCACAGCATTCTTATGAAGAATATGTTGGAAGTGAAATTTCAGCAACTAAAACGAAACCATGCTATGTGTTATACACCTAAAGTCATTCATGACATACTTAGCATTGTTACTCGGTTATAATAGCTTGAAAACATGCTTAAAAATCCATAAACTACTTGCATATCACATTCAAAAACTTGCAACTTAATATTCAAGTATTATGAAGGACTATCTTAACATTATCACATGCTTGATACATAACAAAAACATACAAGCTCTTTTGTTGTCAAATTATTCATCACATCAAATACATTTAAATGGTGCAGCATGTTCAAGTTGTTCCTATTGCTAAAAATACATACATTACGAGTCTTAAAGGATTACCTAGATAGCAAAAGAATAAACAGTAGTACAACAATTAAAATAGCATAAAACAGCAGCACAACAACAGCAAAACCAACAACAAATCCGTATTAAAACAGCCCGAAAACTCAGAGAAGAAACCCAGAAACGAACTCTAAAGAGGACTAATACTTTTCCATAAAGTTTGCAATCTAATATTCACTCTTAGGACTTACAATTTCAGCTTACTAAAGGATGCTTCAGCTACTGAATTTTTTTTGTTTTTGTACGTTCGAAGAAAAAATGAAATGCTATCTGGAAGTGTGATCGATCCCTCTCCAATGTAAGATAGAGTATCCTCCTTTATATAAAAATAAAATAGCTATTTCAATTTAAAAATTAATCTTTTTGACAGATTTTCTACAAAGTCTGCTCTTAAATTCAAAAAGCAAGGCTTTCTCGTTCAAATCTTGTCAAAAAGAGAGTGTTTCAAACAAAAATTTGCAGTTTGCTATTCAAGGATAGACTTTTGTTCAGAAATTGTCCAAAAGTCTATATTTTCTTACCAAACAAATGACTTTTGAGTTTTGTACTCAAAAAGTCTTGAAGTAGTAAATAAACAAACAAATGCCCTATACTCTCAAGTATTTCCTCACTCCCTCACTTTCATCAATACAAAGCTATTTTACTACTTCAGCAAGTGCAAAGACATAAAATTTAATATTTCAAAATTCAAAAACTAATGCTATAATAATTAATAATAGACAAAAATAAAATCTAAAAATTAAAAATAAAAATGAAAAATCAGCCATGAAAAAGAATAGGATTTTTACCATTTTACAAATCAAAAGGCCGAAAAATGGTGGTATGCCAAAAGAGGGTGTTCGGGGAGATCGCTGAAATTTGGCTGGATTTTGATTGCCGGATTTTTGGGGTAGAATTGTCATCAATAGCTAGGTCTTGAGGATCTCTATCCGTTGATGTAGGTATTGTAGGGTGGTAGTGGCCGGAACTTCAAGAACTTGGGCAAAAAAGTGACGGTTAAGTTTCCTAGATCTAAGATTCAAGGAGTTTGAGGAGTTTTTGAAAGATTTGGTTTGGAGATATGAAAATAGGAGGTTGTGGAGATTACATGGTGTGAATTTGGGATGAATTGGAGGTTGTCCACCACCGGTGAGTGATTTCCGGCAGCGGTGATGGGCGGCGCTGGCGACTTTGGGGAAGATAGAAGAGGGAGTGATGAGAGGGAAAGAAGAGAGGAAAATCAGGGGGAAATGGGGCAAATGTTTGGGGATTTTAGGCTTTAAATACCTAAGATGAAGATCAAACTAGGACCGTTGGATCAAATCAAGATGGGTGAATGAGATTGAATCTTGTCACTTAACCAAAACGACGTAGTTTCAAGACAAAACTACGTCGTTTTAAGCTCTTCTTGGCAGCCCCTTTTTGGACCAGATTTGTGCTCTTTGGGACAATTTTGACACAATTTTAATTAAATTACACTAGCCCAATCCCTACCCTATTTATCAAACCATTACTCAACTCTTAAAACCTATACATACACAAATAAGAACAAACACACACACACACACACATACATATATATATACAAGGCAAAAATTAAGCATTTACAGTTTGTGGTTGGATTTTGATTCATTTATGATTCTCTTGATATTCTGTTTTTACCTTTTATTCTGCGACCTTTGTGTTGGAATCCATAGTGTTTACAATACCTCGCCTTATTTTTTTTATATGTTCAATACTCCAAATTTCAATAATTGTTACATTTTTAACTCAATTGATTTCTCAACTAAATTTTCTTAAACTGTTTGAGGTTGTACTTTACTTAAAAATGAATTTCTACTATGTTTTGATTCATTGATTTCTCGTATTAAAGGTAATGATTCATTCAATATTGTACTTTAATTGAAAAGAGTATTTTCTTTATCAAATGATTTCTAAAAATAACTCCATCGTTTCTTGTTGATTTTCTAATTGGGTTGGAAGCTGTACTCGACTTTATGTTAAGTGAATGAGGGTCCTTGAATATTCTTAATTGTATTGAATTATGGAACCTATGAACTGAGTAACATGAGAATATTGTTGTGCAATGTGAGACAGAAATATGTGGGCGCAAGGTGTCGGGAAAAATATTATGGTTTTATTTAATGGCACGTGAGTTGTCCGTGCGGTTGTGAAATAAATATGGGCACGAGGTGCCGTGAAAATATAAAAGTGGGCTGAGACCTATATTGTTTATGATTATGAAACGAGGTGTCACAAGGTGACCTTTACCCGAAAGAATTATATTCGAAAGATGCTTACTTATAAGGAACTTATTTGAAGGAAATATATTCGAAATATATTTATTGAAAAGCATATTATCTTAGAGATTATTACTTGAAGGATTTATAGGTGAAAGATTTATATTTGAAGGACTCGCTTAATTGATTGCACTTGTATTTATTATTTGTTGAGAAGCATTTATGTTGTTCTTGTTGCCTGCTATTTATATTACTAGTTGATCATTGTGGCAACCATTGTTATCTGCTTTCCTATTATTTTGTACGCTATATTGCACATGTTTATTTGGTATCCTGGTCCTAGCCTCGTCACTACCTCGCCGAGGTTAGGCTAGGCACTTACCAGCACATGAGGTCGGTTGTGCTGATACTACACTCTGCACTCTTTTGTGCAGATCCAGGTATTGTTCGCTAGTAGCTGTGCAGATTCTTGCCGAGGAGACTCAAGGTAGCCCTGTTGCTGCGTTCGCAGGCTTCAGAGTCACCTTCTTATTTTATATTCTTACTACTGTACTTATTTCCTTATGATTGTTTTTAGAAATGGTAAAGAAAAACTCTATAGAGCTTATGACTTGTACTACCGGATTTTGGAAATTATAATTTGTTCAGAGTAATTTAATTTAAAGTTAATAAATATCAATGTTATTTCAGTTAATGTTAGGCTTACCTAGTTTAGAGACTAGGTGCTATCATGACTTCTTTGGAGGGATTTTTGGGTCATGACAATATGCCTGCAATTTTTAAGAGCTTCTCGAGTTAAAGCTCATTGAGCTTTCGGTGATGAAATGGCCAAATGAAGCTGGGAAAACTGATGACCCAAATTAGTGAAAATATCATCGACTTGTGAGTCATCCTATTGAGAGGTGCTTTGTCTTTAAGGGAAAAGTTATAGACTTGGACCGTGAAAAAAAGATCGTGCTTGAAGATGAGAAGGCAAGTGCGAACCATGTCTCTATCACCTTTGGCTCATTCAGTATAGATGAGCTATGCAATTTAAAAGAAATCGAAGATGAAGAATTACTAGAGAATAACAATGTCAAAGTTGATTACCATGATAATGATAAAGGCTGAATGTTGGTGACTCGTCGTAGGCACCATAAAAGGAGCCCACAAGAAGAATCAATAGAACAACCAATAAGGAAAATGATGGTGAAAAGACCAAGGAGACGGAATCTAGTTAAGAATTTGAAGAAAGAAAAAGTGGAGGTGTGCAACCCTCAAAAGCCACGACATCTAGTCACCTTGGAGGAGTTCTTACCAAGTTAGTTCTGCATGAAGATTTTGTTGACACCCAATTTTCCCTATATACTTTTCAATGTGCAAAATACTTTTAAAATAGCATATAAATGCATATATAAGTATGCCCAAATTTTTTATTATTTTTCCTTAATTTTAAAACATTTTTGAATTAATTTATTCCCCTATTTTATCCATAAAAATCCAATGATAATTCCAAAATTATTATTTTTGGTAGTTCATTTATTGAAATTTCATATTTATTCTAAGATATAGCTAATGTAATTTTTGCATTTTTTTTTACAAACCTATTTAGTATTTTTAAAGCTAAATTGCATATAATTGCAATATTAGCCTCTTTTAAGATTTAACTGCGTTTATATTCATAAAATTAAGTCCTGTATTTTTAAATTATTAATTATATGTTATAAATTATTTTAATACTATCAATTTATTTCTATAATTCAATTTACTATTTTTATAATTTAAAAAGTAAAAAATTGGCTATTTAAATAATGACCCAATTTCGTTTCAATTATAGCCTAATTTGAACCCCAAATTAGACCCAATTTTTCCCGGCCCAATTTCTTTTAAACCCGGCCCCTAACCCAACTAAACCTACCCAAACCCGGATCCCCACCTAACCCCTTTAATCCCAACCGTTGATCATTTAGATCAACGACCACTGGCTGCCCTTTCCTTTTTAATTCCAAATAACCCCTTACCCTACTTCATTTCTCACCTACCGCCACCATTGAATTCCCCTACTCTCTCAACTCCCACTAAAACTCTCATGAACCCTAGCCGCCGCCCTCTCACCCTACTCTAATACCTGCTCAATCTATGACCTTCCGTGGTCATTTGAGGCATGTACCAGCCTTCCATAGCTCCTATGTGTTTGGTTTAATGGTTTCATGACCAGACTTCGAAGGAGTATGGTTCAGTACTTGCTCAACTGCTGTTCATGGCTTTTCTCCGGTCATCCCTGACCTTTCTCCGGCCAGCCATGGCCGTTCGATTCAGATCCTTAACTCTCCTGGTTAGATCGGTAACTTTCAAGGCCTTTCTCACCTTTTCTGGGTTTTCAAAATGCTAATCTTTAAGATCCTTTGATCTTCTTTCAGATCTACTTTAGATCTGTACTTGCTGTGAATGTCAAGTGTTTTTCTCGAAAGTTCTTCAACTTGTGTTTCAAAATAACTTTCCGATTAGGGTTTATCCTTCAAGTTTTTCTTTTCAAAATCTCTTCTCTAATTTTAACGTGTCTGTGATTTTGATATGTCTTGCTCATGTTGTTCTCCTATCTGAGTTAGCATGTTGAAAACCCTAATTTCTTTTGGGTTTCATTTGAATTCTGAAGTTGTTCGTTAGATGTGTACTCATTTGATTAAGTGCTTATTTGATTTATTTGCTTTAACATCTTTTAAACTCGATTATTGTTAAAAACCTAGTTCCTTTGTGGTCTCATTCGAGTTCTGAAACTGTTTGCTAGTACTTGTTTGATTTATTTGTTTATCATCTTTTCAAATCGATTATTATTGAAAGTCCTAGGTCTTCTATGTCTGAAACTGTTTGTTTGAGTATGCACTTGATTCGACTAAATTTCTTTGTTTTTGACTCTCTTTTCTTTATGTGACTTATCTGATTCCCAGTTTTGCTATCTTTTTAACTCGACCTTTGTTGAAACCCTAACTTTTCAAAAGGTCTCCTCACCTGTTACTGTGAGACCTTTACTTGTTTTAATCTCTTCTTCACTTTGGCTACATGTTGAACCTTGACCATCTACTGAATCCTATGCTTATTTCTGCCACTATTGTATGCTGTTTCTTTTGCCAATATGTTTGGCCTCGCACGACTGATGCTTTGTTCACTCTATTTATATACTGAAGTGCAGAAGCCTGTTTCTTCCTTGATTGATCACGACCTTATGACTGATTTTAAAACATTTCCTTTTATGAACCCTAATTTTACTCGCTTGTTTAAAATTAATTGATTCCTTTCCCTTTACTGTGATGCTTGGCCTTGCTGATTTCTTTCCCGAAATAGGCATATTTTTGTACTTAGACTCGATTGTTCACTGCATGCTTTTACTGCCCCTTATATAGCAATAATCAGTCTGCTTTTGAACTGATTTTCTTTCCTTAATTAGACATGTTTCTACCCGTTAGACAGTGATTCCTTAATTAAAGGGGAATCACTTGGGTAATTAATTCTGACTAGTGATTACTTCTATATTTGTGTTAAAACTTTACTTATTACCTTATTCCTCACCTGTTTTCAAAACTATAAATACCCACCTTCTTTTCTTTCAAACGTCTCTTTTCTCTGGTGCTATTTGTGCTACTGCTTTGTCTAGCCGGCTGAAAGGCAAGGCTAGGCTGTGGGAACTTGTTTACTTTTGCTTTCTGCATTTGCTTCTTACGGGTATGTCCTAATTAATCATCAATAATAAAAAACAACATGTTTCATTAGCCGTTTCCTTTACTCTTGCATGCTTCTACTTATATTTCTGCAATCAAGTTTCATTACTAAGCATGCTGTAATCTGCTCCCTCCCCTTTTTTTAACATAATGTGTTCCCTTATGTATGTACTTCTTCAGTCACTTGATTATGTGATTTATTGACTTTTGAATCCCAAACCCTATATCCCCTTATGTGTTTATGTCCCCTAGCTGGTTTAGGGGCATGCCAACATCACCTATTCCTGTGCATATCCAAACCTGACACCTCATAGGGACACATGCTTCATGCAATGTATTCTAAAACTCCTGACCCCTTTGTGTAATTGCTGATCCTATGTAGCTTAAGTTTTACTACTACTGCTTTACCCTTACCCCTTTCTATTCTCAATCCAGTTTTAAATAAATCTCTATTTCTGCACTTCCACTATACTCTTAGAACTTAGGTTCTGCCCCTGTTGTGTGACCCTTGCTTTGGGACCCTTGAGCTCCCTCTAAACATGGACACATAAGGGCTGGCCCTTCCATACTGTACTCATTCACTATCTTGTCATGCAACATGGGTGTAAGCATTGCCCAGGGTCCCTTGAGACCCTTAGGGAACTTTGACATACCCAGGTCTGAGAAAGGCTTTGAAACAAGTGGCATTTGTGGTGATTAACTATATAATTCAGACATGAAGTCAAGATCAGGCTTCTTTTGGTTGTAATTTCTTATTTTGGCACTTCTTTTGTAATTCAACAATTGTTTTGTAATAATTTGTTAACAGATATTGGGGTTGGCTAGTGGAAAAGAGAATGGGTCATTACGCATGTTTAGCTATTAGAAGGGTAGATAACATGCCTATAGGACATGTTTTAAATTCTGCATGTTTTAATTCTACATTTAGATAGCATGCCTATAGGACCCGTTTTAAATTCTGCATGTTTTATGCCTAGATATCCCGCCTACAGGATCTATTTCAAATTCGGCATATTTTTTTATTTTACTTCTAGATATCCTGCCTATAGGATCTGCTTTCAAATTCTACACACTTAGAGATCATGCAATTATGGTCTAATGGTTACAATTATACATAATGTCCATAAGTTAAAAATCATGTTCTAAACTAGCTGTCATGTTCACAAGGTTAAAATCAGTATTTTTTTTTTATAGAAATCATGCCTATAGGAATCTCAAGTAAATCCTGCCTGCTTGTTTCATGTTCGACTAGATATCATGTCTATAGGAATCCAAAAATTAGCAATAGTAGAGATCATGCCTATAGGATCTAGAACCAGTCTAGTCTAAAATCAGTTCGATACTGTTCTGAACCAGTTTTAAACAATCTACTCTCTTTTTATTAATACGGTTTAGAAAGCATGCCTATAGGATCCAAATCGTCTGTTTAAAGAATTGTTACTGCTTTGCCACTTTTGAATCAGCAATAGACCTCATGCTCATAGGGTATCATCAATGCACACTTAGGCAAGCCTTAGGTAAAAATGATAAAATTGAATCCGTCTTTATTTAATTAGCAACTGCTACAACCAGTAGGCAGGCCTGATTCAGACTTCTTATCTGATTTATGTAATAAATTGGCCTGCTTCAATAACTGAAACTCCCCGGCCTTAGTACTTTAAATTCTATCCCTAAATGTTTTTAAAGTCATGCTATTTATGTGTTTTATTTGAGGAGGTATATCCGAGCCTCTTATTTGTTTTACATGTCTCCCCTGATATGCAGTCCTATGTGTTTTGGATGTCATTTTAGTCTTTTTACCTTTAAAACCCAAGCACCCTGAAATCCCCCCTCTTATAGGAATAGTAATCCTAAATCCTCTGGGACTGATAGGAATGGGACGGGTAATAGCATGCAATAGAGGTCGAGACCAATCCGCGCTTTAATACATTGATGACTTGGGAAGGGTAGATATGGATATGATAATCGGTGCGTTAATACCATGTGTAGCCCCTCTTTTGAGGAGTGATTACCGGGTATTGCATTGATGTGATCCATATTACAAATAAACCTAGGACCCCCCCTTTGTATCCTTTAGTATGTTTATAACTCTTTCAAAACTTTGCTTCAGTTTATCATTTTCAAACACTTGTGTATTTAAAATCCCCTCTTATTTGAGACCTATTTGCTTACTTGTTAATTGCACAAATTTACAACGAACTATCTGGCTGGGAACCACACTAGTGGATCCTGAGGGGTGCCTAACACCTTCCCCTTGGGATAATTTCAAGCCCTTACCATATCTCTGATTATCAAAAAACGTAGTTCTAGTTGAACCCTATAGGTGCCCTAGCGCACCATAAAATCGTTAGGTGGCGACTCTTCAAAATTGTAAACCTTTTTCCCAAAAGGAAAGAGTTGTCTCAACCGAATGTCATAAACCCGATTTCATGAGAAAAAGGGGGCGCGTCAGCATGGTGACTCCGCTGCGGTTTCTTTTAGGCTTTTACCATTTCAGATTATTCTTGTGAATTTGCACCTCTCCCTATGTGCAATTATCTGTTTAATTCCTTTAAGCATTTATTTTCTTCTTTAAAAGGAGAAACTGACATATCTTCTCTGCTTTCCTTTCTTTATTGATTAAAATTATGAAACTGTTGTATTTATCGCTTTCTTAATGTGCAAATACATGCCAGCATGCTTCTAACTATTGCATAATCATTCTCAACATCATACTCCACTCTTGCCAAAACAAATACAATAGCAACGCTTATAATGAGGGGTTGCGCTATTCCTATATCATTACCCCTAAATTCAGAAAGGCGTATTTTGCGGTAAAACTAGTCGATCAGCGGTGCAGTCGACAGTTCTGAGCCTTCCCCCTTGAGTTGTCTGCTCAAGGGTACCAGTCTAAAATCCCATAGAAACCTTATTCTGTTTGAATTGTGCATGCATCATGGTCAAACCTAGCCGGATCAGTTATGTTGTCCACATAATGATATAGCTTGTCAAAAGTCCATTGAGTTTCCATAAACCCTAATGGACGTCGCCACGTTCTGTGCATTTATTTGGAGAACTAGATACTTCCTTCTAATTGTTGATATTATATAGTCGAGTCCTGGTGGGGGTAGGGTCTAAGCTTATTTTCCTTGCAGAAATATAAGTTCAGCATGGTCACTAACATCCATCCAAGGTTGGTAAGCTAGTGGAATGATTTACACTCTAGTGATCAGAATCTCGTCAGAAAGTACCTAGGAAACCTACCATCCCTCCTAGAAATCTAACCCAACAACATGATCATAGAAACTGCCACATTGTTTTGGGATATTGGAACAACCGTATTTCACTTTGGGGATATTGAAATAACACCTTGTTGGGGGAGATATGAGGACTGGCTGGCCTAGTATGGGAAACTCCAGGCTTTCTAATGCATGAGAATCACAAAGGTAGAGGCTTCCTTAAAATTATGGGTTTGAAGAAGAATTTGGAATTGACATGTTTGAAGGATTCATACATCCCTTTTGACTACTTGTATGAAAGGTACGGTCACGGCAAGTCTTACCGCACCTACTCTAGCGAGTTTTCCATCACATACTTAGGACACGTCCACCGCAGGGTTTTCGTCTTCATATTTCGCTTCCTGGGTCTGATTGTATTTCCGACGAAGAAAGGTAGAATTCATGCTAGGCTAGCTGTGGTTACCAAAACCCTAATGGAGGGGATTGGCGGGCAGGCATTCAGTATTGTACCTATGATTATTGCAGATATATACCAAGCCTTAGAGAGGCGTCAACAAGGAGAAAAACACTTCGAAGGCTGCAATCTGCTACTTCAACTGTGGCTCATAGAGTACCTCCAAAAGGGCGAATATCAGCAAGAAATTCAGCGTAGGGACTGGGATGATCACATCGCGTTTCACCATCCAAAGAGAATGAATTACATCCTCGACATGTTTTCTCAGCCTGAGGATACTAAAGGATGGGTTGAGCTATTTGATAATCTGACCGATGAACAAGTTCAGTGGATGTTCGAATGGTTTCTGATGGAGGAGTTCATCGTCCGATCTAGAGACGCACCTTTCCTGATACTAATTGGCCTAAGAGGCACCTACCCTTACGTCCCGCTACGAGTTATGAGGCTAGTTGGTAGGAAGAAGGTCATACCCAGGGTCGACAAGATGAGCCACATTCGAGCCGCCTTCCAAGTCGATGATAGTCCTTATAAGTGCCACGCCCAACACGTGTGGCATAGCAAGATCGTAATGGGGAGAGACACCATAGAGCCATACAGATACCACACCAATTGCACTCCTTTCTATTCAGGTAGGTTGGAAGATAATCATGATGGTTTGGACCAGCCAGGGTTTGTTCAAGGCCACAAGATCATAGACGAAAAAGCTGAGGCGCAAGTCAAATACAACAAGTTACGCGAAAGGATCCGTGTGTGTGAAAGTGAAAATCGCAAAATACAAGAATCCAAACAAAAGCTAATCAAGGAATGGAGAGAGATGGCTATCAATGCCAACAAAAGACTGGGACACCTGGAGCGAAGCATAGTGGAGCTAGAGAGAAAGTTTCTCAAAAGGGTTATTGTCTGGAGGCTAAAGGGGCTGAAGGCGGATATCTAGCGAGAGCATACCTATTGTTGGGACTTCGCGAGTTGGGCAAGCTATTCGAAGGAGCCAAGGATGCCGAATCTGGGGAAGGTCCTTCTGGAACTAAGTAGATAGGAATTTATCTCAGTAACTTTTATTTCCTTGTTTATTTAGTGTCGATTTGTGATTCGTCTTGTCTTTATCATTGAAATGTGGAATTTAGCACTCTAAGTTCTCCAGATCAATTTGTCGCTAGGCCTACCTCTGGCACAACAAGGCTCCCATATTAGGGCACGATCTACATTCCTGCACTACGTGTTTAAATATTGCAACACTTTTTATGTTCCTCACTAACTTGTTTACCTTTTTGTTTTATTTGTTATTCCCCTCCCCAATAGTTAGTTCGTGCACTCTGGCAACATCGTCTTATTCCACAAGATCCAAGGGCCCTTACCCCACTCCTACTCTAAGTACTGTTAAGAACAAGAACAAAGGAAAAATGGAAGATTTGAACATCATAAAGGAGAACACAACAATAGAGGCCATTGATGGCCATGGTATTCAGGTTCCCAATGGAAATGTGTCACAACTTGAGTAGATATTGTTGAAGTTTCAGGAAGAGCTTGATCATGTTCAGAATCTGGCCAACCTATCCTTCTCCCTCAGCACCCCAGACACCATCTTCACCAGTGGTCAAAATCTACACCTCCACAAAAGCAACCAAATCATCCTATTGTTCCAACGAAGAACCAATGCAACACTTGCCACACTCCAAACTCCTTGAACCACAAAATTCCGCAAATGACCATTTCCACGCCCACACACCTGGCCACCGCATCAATTCCATCTACGTGGAGCTATGCCATTCTCCACCCAACCTATATCTTGCACACCCGAGTCTGCTAAAAAGGATCTACTCATCCGAAAATTGGCTGAAGAGCTTAAGAAATTAACCAGCCGAATCCAAGGTGTGGAAGGAAGTAAAGGGATCGAAGGGTTGAACTAAGAAGATCTCTGCATACCACCAGATGTCGAACTACCCGAGGGGTACAAACCTTCCAAGTTCGAGATGTTTGATGGTACATGTGATCCAAGGGTCCATCCGAGAAAATATTATGACAAGATGGTCGGGGTAGGAAAGGACGAAAGGATCCGCATGAAGCTATTCATGAGGAATTTGAAAGGATATGCATTATCTTGGTACATCAGCCAAGATCCTAAGAAATGGTCGAGCTGGGTAGGTATGACATCTGATTTTATGGACAAGTTCAGGTTTAACACAGAGAACGCGCCAGACGTGTTCTATATCCAGAATCTAAAGAAGAAGCACACAGAGACATTTCGTGAGTATGCTACTCGCTGGAGGTCTGAAGCTGCCAAAGTCAAACCCGCCTTGGAAAAGGAACAAATGAACAAGTTCTTCGTCCGGACTTAAGACCCGCAATACTATGAACGGTTAATGGTGATTGAGAATCATAACTTTTCTGACATTATCAAGTCGGGGGAACAAACTGAAGAAGGTATCAAAAGTGGTATGGTTACAAACTTCGAGGCCTTACAAGCTACAAATAAGGCCTTACAATCTGGTGGTATGTCTAAGAAGATGGATGTAGGGGCCGTGATGGTTGCACAAAGGACCAAGTCCCCTCTCAAATACTAAACCTACCCAATACCTCCACTCACATATCAGTCAGTCCCAAATTACCAAGTACCCTCCTACCAAGCTCCACCATCAACTTATCAGTCGCCTCCACCTCCCACATATTAGCCTACTTCGCCAAGATACTCCCAGCCCACTCATGACTACCAAACTTACGATACCCAACTATCTCATTACTAATCACTCCCCGTACGCCTAAATTTCCCCGGGCCCCGACCAAATTTTGATCGGAGGCCTGCAAAGAAATACACAGCCATCACCGAACCCATTGATCAGTTATATGATAGACTCAAAGTCGCCGATTATGTCACCCCATCCCTGCTACAACCCCTGAGAATCCTTCTCAGTGTATTAACCGAAACAAATCTTATGCATATCACTCCAGCATGAAGGGACACACCATCGATGAATGCCACTTTTTAAAAGACAAGATACAATCCCTAATTGATATCAAAGTCATTGTAGCAAAGGAAGCCTCTCCGAACATCCGCAACAACCCTTTACCAGACCACAAAGGCGTGGGTATTCACATGATTAAAGTAGAGGATGATTGGGATCCCGAGGGATTCATCGGTTTGATCGCGGAAGGCGATGATCCAAAGAAGCCAGCAGTTACTCTCAACCCCATCATAGTCCAAATCCAACCGTTCGAGGTCACGGAGGTAGATGTGTCTATCCCTCTTGAGTTCGAAGCAGCGCCATCAACAAAAGCACCAGAACCATTTAAGGTTATAGTTTTACCACCCAAAGAACATGTCCCTTTTGAAGTAAAGGTGGTCGCACCAATTCCAGTGGCGATGACCACCATGCAGTCATTCCATACAAAAGCTATACCTTGGGATTATACAGCCAAGGATAGGTGGAAAGGCAAAGTCAGGTTCGATGAGACTGTTGCAGCGCAGGGTATGACAAGAATTGGAAGAGTCTATACCCCGGAACACCTAGCTGAGTCAAGCAAGCATGCTTCGAACCGGCCACTCATCATTGAAACATGTTCAAATGACCTTTGGAGGAAAATACATGCCAAGGAGTATTCAGTCATTGACCAGCTGAACAAAACACCGGCATAGATATCCATCCTCTAGTTTCTACAGAATTCTAAGACCTACAAAAATGCTCTGTTGAAAGTGTTGAGCGAAGCGTACGTGCCAATAACATCACCGACGAGGAAATGGCTAATATGGTGGGACAAGTATTAGAAAGCCATAAAATCACCTTCTATGAAGACGAGCTGCCACCTGAAGGGTTGGGTCATAACAATGCCCTGCACATCACCGTGCAACGCAAAGACTACTTCATCACTAGGATCCTGATCGATGGGGGTTCCAACCTTAATATATATCCGTTGCTAGCACTCAAGAAGCTGGGCAAAGGTCTATATAAGATAAAGGAAGGAGCAATCAATGTGAAAGCTTTTTACGGATCTCAAAGGTCTACCATCGGAGAGATTAGCTTGTGTTTGCAGATGGGGCCAACTTAGTTCGAGGTCGACTTTCAAGTGATAGATGTGCCAGCATCCTACAACTTGCTGCTAGGATGACCCTGGATTCATGCTGCTGGGGCTGTAGCTTCAACACTACATCAGGCAGTAAAATTTAAATGGAATCACCAGGAAGTAATCATCCACGATGACGGTAGCAATCTTATATACAGTCGCCAGACCATTCCGGTGATAGAGGGAAGAAGAAAGATAGGTGGAGAGACTTACCACCACATCGAGCGGGTCAATGTTGTCGACAAAGATAAATGGTGGGATAACAAGATCGAGAGTATATTAAATTGGAGTGGGTATGAACCTGGCAAAGGAATCGGTAAGAACCTCCAAGGGATCTCTAAACCTATAAAACTCAAGAAACATGACACTACTTTTGGTCTGGGATATGAATATACTTGGGAGGAGTTCTATAATTGGTCGCCACCATGGCGTAGTCCTTACTACCCATTGGAGCTACCGATACCTCACCTGAAGCAGACTTTCAAATAGGCTGACATTATCCATGGGACAGACGAAGAAGAAGCACTCGCGGTAGTGAAAAACTTGTTTTTAAAAGATAATGATATGGGTTGCTGTGTTATTCTCGTGGAGGAGGGAGAGGAAGGTCCTTCCATACAAGCTGTGAGTAGAGGATCATACCTCAACAATTGGACCATCAAGACCACCAGAGCCCGACGAGCCTCGGGGTAGCAAGGCTAAAACAAGCACTATTCCCTATTTTATTTAATGAATGATTTTCTTTTCGAATTTTTAATTTACCCAATAAGATCTTTAATGTTCGAAACAATTATTTAATTTATCAAAAGTGTGTTTGATTTTTCCAATGAATTAGTATTTATTTCTATCATTTTTCTCCTTACTTTACCTATAAAACATTGCTATTACTTATCTTGATGAACCAATGACTGTGACATGCAATGAGACAACGCAACAAACGAACATTGATTCAAAAGAAGATGACATACCTGAGGAGATCGTCAAAAAAGTTGAGAACTTTGAGAACAGACCTAAGTCCAACCTGGACGAAACATAAATTGTTAGCTTGGGAGATGAGGAAAATGTCAAGGAAACACGAATCAGTGTTCACTTATCGCCATCAGAAAAGAAGGAATACACCAAATTTCTAAGGTAATATGAGGACATATTCGCCTATTCGTATGATGACATGACTGGACTGAGTACATCTATTGTGGCCCACAAACTGCCAATTGATCTGACATGTCCGCCGGTAAAGCAGAAGCTCAGGAAATTCAAGCCTGATATGAGTTTGAAAATCAAGGTAGAAGTCACTAAGCAAGTCAAAGCTAAGGTTCTCAAGGTAGTGGAATACCCGACATAGTTAGCCAATATCGTGCCAGTACCAAAGAAAGTTGGGAAGGTGAGAGTCTGTGTCGACTACCGGGATTCAACCAGGCCAGTCCGAAAGATAATTTCGGTCAGCCAAATATACATATCCTAATTGACAATTGCGCCAAACATGAGTTGAAATCATTTGTAGGTTATTTCAGTTGTTATCATCAGATCTGGATGGATGAGGAAGACGCTGAGAAAACAGCTTTCATTGCACCGGCCAGTCCGAAAGACAATTTTCGTCAACCAAATATACACATCCTAATTGATAATTACGCCAAACATGAGTGGCAATCATTTGTAGATTGTTTCGCTGGTTATCATCAGATTTGGATAGATGAGGAAGACACTGAGAAAATGGCTTTCATTGCACCGTGGGGAGTGTATTGTTACAAGATGATGTTGTTCGGCCTGAAGAATGCAGGGGCCACCTACATGAGGGCCATGACTACCATTTTTCACGATATGATACACAGGGGGATTGAGGTATATGTGGATGATGTTATCATTAAGTCCAAGAAGGCCACTGATAACATGGAAGATTTGAGGAAGTTCTTCAATAGATTGCGAAGGTACAATCTGAAACTGAATCCCGCAAAGTGTGCAATTAGGGTTCCCGCCAAAACGTTACTCGAGTTTATTATAAGCCGCCGAGGAATAAAGCTGGATCCATCAAAGTTCAAAGCCATTCAAGAATTGCCACCGCCAAAGAACAAGAAAGATGTGATGAGTTTCCTGGGAAGGTTGAACTACATCAGCCGATTTATAGCGCAGTCTACGGTTATCTATGAACCAATCTTTAAAATGCTAAAGAAGGATGCCGCTACAAAATGGATCGATGACTTCCAAATGGCCTTTGACAGAATCAAGGAGTAGCTGTCAACACCACCAGTCCTAGTTCTTCCCAAGCCAAGTATACCCTTATTTCTCTACCTTGTAGTGTTAGATGGAGATTTCGGCTTCATTTTGGTGCAACACAATGAAACGGGGAGAAAGGAACAAGCCATTTATTATCTCAGCAAGAAGTTCACTCCATACGAAGCCCGCTATTCTCTTTTGGAATGCACCTGCTGTTCTTTGACTTGGATAGCTTAGAAGTTGAGACATTACTTCTTTGCCTATACCACGTATCTCATATCAAGGATGGATCCTTTAAAGTATATCTTTCAGAAGTTCATGCCCATTGGCAAGCTAGACAGGTGGCAAATCCTGTTGAGTGAATTCGACATTGTTTATGTAACTTAGAAGGCGGTCAAAAGACAAGCACTGGCAGATCATCTTGCTGAAAACCCCGTGGATGGAGAATATGAACCTTTGAAAACATATTTTCCCGATGAAGAGGTATCATTCATGGGCTAAGATACTGCAGAATCCTATGACGGTTGGAGAATGTTCTTCGATGGAGCAACAAACTTCAAAGGAGTTGGCATATGAGCAGTCTTGGTATCAGAAACCGGTCAGCATTTTCCAGTGTCTGCCAAACTCAGGTTCCCCTGCACTATAAAATATGGCCGAATATGAAGCCTACATCTTAGGGCTCAAGATGGCCATTGACATAAATGTGCAAGAGTTGCTAGTGATCGGAGATTCATATTTACTTATACATCAGGTACGAGAAGAATGGGCAACCAAGAACTCCAAGATACTCCCTTATCTGCATCATGTACAAGAATTGAGAAAGAGGTTCACGAACACGGAATTCCAACACGTTCCCAGAGTCCACAATGAGTTCGCCGATACATTGGATACCCTATCATCTATGATACAACATATGGATAAGAATTTCATTAATCCATCCCGGTGAAAATTCATAATCAGCCAGCTTACTATGCCCATGTTGAAGAGGAAGCAGACGGAAAGCCTTGGTTTCATGATATCAAGGAATATTTGGCAGAAAGAGAGTACCAGGAGCTTGCCAATCATACTCAGAAACACACACTTCGGAGATTGTCCAACAACTTCTTTCATAGAGGAGGAATTCCTGTATAGGAGGACTCCTAATTTGGGACTAATAAGATATGTCGACGCAAAAGAAGCATCCAGGCTACTATAAGAAATCCATGCTGGGACTTGTGGTCCATATATGAACGACTTTATTTTAGCAAAGAAGATACTTCGAGCTGGTTACTTTTGGATAACTATGGAAACAGACTGCATCCAGTATGTCCGGAAATGCCATCGCTATCAGATATATGCAGACATGATAAAGGTACCTCCGAGCAAGCTCATTACAACAAGCTCACTGAGGCCATTCTCCGCCTAGGGAATGGACGTCATTGGACCAATAGAGCTTGCCGTTTCAAATGGAAACAAGTTTATCCTAGTGGCAATTGACTATTTTACCAAGTGGGTTGAAGCAGCGTCTTACAAAGCAGTGACTAAGAAAGTCGTGACAGACTTTGTCCAGGACCGCATTGTTTGTCAATTCGGTATTCCAGAATCAATAATTACTGATAATGGCTCCAATCTCAACAACAACTTGATGAAAGCCATGTGTGAGACTTTTAAGATCAGACACAAGAATTCCACAGCCTACAGGACTCAAATGAACAGAGTCGTAGAAGCCGCAACAAGAATATCAAGAAGATATTGAGGAAAATGATAGAAAAGCATAAATAGTGGCACGAGAAGTTATCATTTGCTCTATTAGGATATTGCACCACAGTCCGTACATCAACCGGGGCAACCCTTTATATGTGGTTTATGGAACAGAAGCCGTAATTCCCTCCGAAGTAGAAATTTCTTCTTTGAGGATCATACAGGAAGTTTAGGTCAACGATGCAGAGTGGGTGAAGAGTCGCTACGAGCAACTAGCTCTTATATATGGAAAGAGAATGAACATAGTTTGTCATGGTCAACTCTATCAGAACAGAATGTCTAGAGCCTTCAGCAAGAGAGTCAAGCCGAGACAGTTAACACCGAGGCAGCTGGTATTAAAGAATTTTTTTCCGCATCAGGACGAGTCCAAAGGGAAGTTCTGTCCCAGCTGGCAGGGTCCATACATAGTTCATCGAGTTCTGACAGGAAGGGCCCTCATATTTGTAGAAATGGACGGAGAAGTCTGGCCAAAGATGA
This sequence comes from Nicotiana glauca, assembly GCA_026770625.1. Classification (NCBI taxonomy): domain Eukaryota; kingdom Viridiplantae; phylum Streptophyta; class Magnoliopsida; order Solanales; family Solanaceae; genus Nicotiana; species Nicotiana glauca. Next base: position 109,004 of record MU728088.1, on the reverse strand, counting down.
TAAATTCAGATGTAGTCAAGCGTTACTTGTGTAATTTTTTTGTCTTCCCTATATGATGTAGTTTGAACTATGCCTGACCTGATTCCCGTTTAAGAGGGGATACGTAGGCAGCCCTACGGGTTCGGTCATAATTCAATAAAATTTTCATTTCCACCCAAAATTGGAAATTGGGGCAGAATTTTGAGGAGGACCCTCAAAATTCCGAAGTAATTTAAGTCGATCGTTGTACGAGCAATAGTCAGAAACGTCAACCCTTTAAACCAGGGCAGAATTTTGAGGAGGAACCTCAAAATTCTATAGCGAGAGAGGTTGCAATGTCTCAAACCGCGTCACAGTCGCTAGTTCATAAAAAAATCTATTTTAATTATACATTTATGTCATACTTTTACAAAATCATGATGCATGTTTATCATTGAAACTGCTTCGTTTAGCAATGCTAGCCCAATGATACAAACGGTATCAGCAGAGCAAAGCAGGACGAGCCAAGCAAAGCCAGTGGGGATACGAACTAACCATCCCCTTTACAAAACTCACGATTTTTCTCTGGATGCATGCACCAGGATTATGAAATCATTGAACATACTGTACGTCCACAGAGCGAACATAATGTTCCATTATCACAATGCTCCTAGTAATCACCACGCCACAATCTCCTATCAGCTAAGAAACTCTACTGTCATTTGCTATTTTATCTCTTGCATAAGGCTACCGTTCTTCCTTCCAACTTGCATAAGGCTACTATTCTTCCTTCCGAGGTTAAGCTCTACCTCTATCTGCATTTGCATTGCATAAGGCTACTATTCTGCCTTCCAACTTGCATAAGGCTACTATTTTGCCTTCCAACTTGCATAAGGCTACTATTCTGCCTTCCGAGGTTAAGCTCTACCTCTATCCCTATTTGCATTGCATAAGCTACTATTTTGCCTTCCGACTTGCATAAGGCTACTATTCTGCCTTCCGACTTGCATAAGGCTACCATTCTGCCTTCTGAGGTTAAGCTTTACCTCTATCTGCTTTTCGACTTGCATAAGGCTACTATTTTGCCTTCCAACTTGCATAAGGCTACTATTCTGCCTTCCGACTTGCATAAGGCTATCATTCTGCCTTCCAAGGGTAAGATCTACCTTTATCTGCATCTGCATTACATAAGGCTACCACTCTGCTTTTCGAGACTAAATGCTGTCTCCATCCACATTTGCACGGCTGAAAGATCGCCACATTGCATGGCCGAAAGATCGCCACATTGCACGACTGAACGATCGCCACAGGCTATTGCATCCTTCATGGGCTGAAATATCTCCAACTTATCCAAAGGCATTATCATTTGGAGGCACCATCCTCATAGCTCGAGAACATCATGTCATGGCCTGATGATCCCTTTCAATCTCTTGCATATCATTATTCAAAGGCGTCATGGTTCGGAGTCACCATCCTCATGGCCCGAGAATATTATTTCATGGCCTGCAAATCCTTTATTGTACGCTTCATGGCCCAGGAGATCATGGTCTAAAGACGTCATCATAACCATTTAAAGACAGCATTCATGGTCCAACGGGAGTTTGCATCATGTCTAAATTTAAGCACGATATATGCTTGTATTACTTGTTTGCAGGTAAACCGGAAAGCCACAACCATCCCAGCAAGAGCATTTTCGCTCCAGTGCCTAAAGCCACATCAAACCTAACCATTCCCGTAAGCCGTTCACCCACCCACTCCAAAATATTGCGTCCGTTCTTGGAAAGTACCCGTCGGCATACTCCACCGACGGATCCTGAACTACATGCGGTCTGACTCCTGTAAAACCAGGGATATGTAGGCAACTCAGAAGCCAGGGTGCAGCCTAAAACTCTTCAAACAATTTTGCTCGGTCAAAATTGGCCATCATATCTTTACGCGAAAACTCTTTCATCCTTCCCGGGTAAAGAGGGGTAGTTGTTCACACCTAATTTTTCTTTATATATTTTTCAATGTGAAAAATACTTTCAAAATAGCATATAAATGCATATATAAGTGTGCCCAAATGTTTTATTATTTTTCCTTAATTTTTAAAGGTTTTTGAATTAATTTATTCCCCTATTTTATACATAAAAACACAATCATAATTACCAAAATTATTTTTTTGGTAATTAATTTATTGAACTTTTATATTTATGCTAAGATATAGCTAAGGTAATTTTTGCGTATTTTTACAAACATATTTAGCATTTTTAAAGCTAAATTGCATATAATTGCAATATTAGCCACTTTTAAGATTTAACTGCATTTATATTCGTAACATTAAGTCCTATATTTTAAAATTATTAATTATATGTTATAAATCATTTTAGTAGTATCAATTTATTTCTAGAATCCAATTTACTATTTTTATAATTTTAAAAGGGGAAAATTGGCTATTTAAATAATGGCCCAATTTCGTTTCAATTATAGCCTAATTTGAATCCCAAATTAGACCCAATTTTCCCCAGCTCAATTTCGTTTAAACCTGAGTCCTAACCCAACTAAACCCACCCAAACCCGGATCCCCATCTAACCTCTTTCATCCCACCCGTTGATCATTTAGATCAACGGCCACCTGCTGCCCTTTCCTTTTTAATTCCAAACGACCCCTTACCCTACTTCATTTCTCACCTACCGCCGCCCTTGAATTCCTCTTCTCTCTCAACTCCCTCTTAAACTCTCATGAACCCTAACCGTCGCCCTCTCAACCCACCCCCATACCCGCTCAATCTATGACCTTCCGTGGTCATTTGAGGCCTGTACCAGCCTTCCATGGCTCCTATGTGTTTGGTTCTATGGTTTTATGACCAACCTTTGAAGGAGTCTGGTCCAGTCTTTGCTCGACTGCTGTTCATTGCTTTTCTCCGGTCATCCCTGACCTTTCTCCGGCCAGCCATGGCCGTTCAAGTCAGATTCTTGACTCTCCTGGTTAGATCAGTAACATTCAAGGCCTTTCTCACCTTTTCTGGGTTTTCGAAACCCTAATCTTTAAGATCCTTTGATCTTCTTTCAGATCTACTTTAGATCTGTACTTGCTGTGAATGTCAAGTGTTTTCAAAACAACTTTCCGATTAGGGTTTTTCCTTCAAATTTTACTTTTCAAAATCTCTTCTCTGATATTAATGTGTCTGTGAATTTTCTATGTCTTGCTCATGTTGTTCTTCTATATGAGTTAGCATGTTGAAAACCCTAATTTCTTTTGGGTTTGATTTGAATTCTAAAACTGTTCGTTAGATATGTACTCATTTGATTAAGTGCTTGTTTGATTTAGCATCTTTTAAACTCGATTATTGTTAAAAACCTAGTTCCTTTGTGGTCTCATTCAAGTTCTGAAACTGTTTGCTAGTACTTGTTTGATTTATTTGTTTATCATCTTTTAAAATCGATTATTGTTGAAAATCCTAGGTCTTCTATGTCTGAAACTGTTTGTTTGAGTATGCACTTGATTCGACTAAAGTTCTTTGTTTCTGACTTTCTCTTCTTTATGTGACTTATCTGATTCCGGGTTTTTGCTATCTTTTTAACCCGACCTTTATTGAAGCCCTAACTTTTCAAAAAGTTTCCTCATCTGTTACTGTGAGACCTTTACTTGTTTGACTCTCTTCTTCACTTTGGCTACATGTGTGAGCCTTGACTATCTACTGAATCCTATGCTTATTTCTACCACTATTGTATGCTATTTCTTTTGCCAATATGTTTGGCCTCGCATGACTGATGCTTTGTTCACTCTATTTATATATTGAAGTTCAGAAGCATGTTCCTTCCTTGATTGATCTCGGCCTTGTGACTAATTTTAAAAACTTACGTTTTATGAACACTAATTTCACTCGCCTATTTAAAATTAATTGTTTCTTTTCCCTCTACTGTGATGCTTGATCTTGCTGATGTCTTTCCCAAAATAGGCATATTTTTGTACTTAAACTCGATTGTTCACTGCATGCTTTTACTGCCCATTATATGGCAATAATCATTCTTCTTTTGAACTGATTTTCTTTCCTTAAGTAGACCTGTTGCTACCCGTTAGACAGTGATTCCTTAATTAAAGGGGAATCACTTGGGTAATTGATTCTGACTAGTGATTGCTTCTATATTTGTGTTAAAACTTTACTTATTACCTTATTCCTCACCTATTTTAAAAACTATAAATACCCACTTTCTTTTCTTTCTAACGACAGGAACAACAACGAACTACCTAAGTTCAGAACACACACTTCACAAAAACTCTCTCTTTTCTCTGGTGCTATTTTTGCTACTGGTTTGTCTAGCCGGTTGAAAGCCAAGGCTAGGCTGTGGGCACTTTTTTACTTTTCCTTTCTCCATTTGCTTCTTACGGGTATGTCCTAATTAATCTTCAAGCATAAAAAACAACATGTTTAATTGGTTGTTTCCTTCACTCTTGTATGCTTCTACTTATATTTATGGAATCAAGTTTCATTACTAAGCATACTGTAATATGCTCCCTCCCCGTTTTTGAACTAGTGTGTTCCCTTATGTATGTACTTTGTCAGCCACTTGATTATGTGATTTATTGACTTCTGAATCCCAAACCCCATATCCCCTTATGTGTTTGTGTCCCCTGGCTGGTTTAGGGGCATTCCAGTATCACCTATTGCTGTGCATGTCCAAAGCTGAAACCTCATAGGGATACATGATTCATGCAATGTATTCCCAAACCCCTGACCCATTTGTGTAATTGCTGATCCTGTATAGCTTAAGTTTTACTACTACTGCTTTCAAATACCCTTACCCTTTTCTATTCTCAATCCAATTTGAAATAAATCTCTATTTCTACACTTCCACTATACTCTTAGAACTTAGATTCTGCCCCTCTTGTGTGAGCCTTGCTTTGGGACTCTTGAGCTCCCTCTAAACTTTGACACATAAGGGCTAGCCCTTCCACACTACACTCATTCACTATCAGGTTATGCAACCTGGGTGTAAGCATTGCCCGGGGTCCCTTGAGACCCTTAGGAAACTTTGACACACCCAAGTCTGAGAAAGGCTTTGAAACAAGTGGCATTTGCGGTGATTAATTATATAAATCAGACAGGAAGTCAAGACCAAGCTTCTTTTGGTTGTAATTTCTTATTTTTGCACTTCTCTTGTAATTCAACAATTGGTCTATAATAATTTGTAAACAGATATTGGGGTTGGCTAGTGGAAAAGGGAATGGGTAATTATGCATGTTTAGCTATTAGAAGGGTAGATAACATGCCTATAGGACCTGTTTTAAATTCTGCATGTTTTAATTCTATATTTAGATAACATGCCTATAGGATTAGTTTTAAATTCTGCATATTTTACGCCTTGATATCCTGCCTATAGGATTTATTTAAAATTCTGCATATTTTTTTATTCTACTTCTAGATATCCTGCCTATAGAATCTGCTTTCAAATTCTGCACACTTAGAGATCATGCTAATAGTCTCTAATGGTTACAATTATACATTATGCCCATAAGTTAAAAATCAGGTTCTAAACTAGCTGTCATGTTCACAAGGTTAAAATCAGTATTTTTTTTTATAGAAATCATTCCTATAGGAATCTCAAGTAAATACTTCCTGCTTCGTTTCATGTTGGACTAGATATCATGTCTTTAGGAATTCAAAAATCAGCAATAGTAGAGATCATGCCTATAGGTTTTGGAACCAGTCTAGTTTAAAATCAGTTCGATACTGTTCTGAACCAGTTTTAAACAATCTACTCTCCTTTTATTAATACGGTTTAGAAAGCATGCCTATAGGATCCAACTCGTCTGTTTAAAGAACTGTTACTGCTTTGCCATGTTTGAATCAACAATTGACCTCATGATCATAGGGTATCATCAATGCACACTTAGGAAAGCCTTAGGTAATAACGATAAAATTGAATCCGTCTTTATTTAATTAGCAACTGCTACAACCAGTAGGCAGGCCTGATTCAGACTTCTTGTCTGATTTATGTTATAAATTGGCCTGCTTCAACAACTGAAACTCCCCGGTCTTTGTACTTTAAATTCTGGCCCTAAATGTTTTTAAAGTCATGCTGTTTATGTGTTTTACTTGAGGAGGTATATGTGAGCCTCTTATTTGTTTTACATGTCTCCTTGATATGTAGTCCTATGTGTTTTGGATGTCGCCTTAGTCTTTTTACCTTTAAAACCCAAGAGTTAGCCTGAAATCCCCCCTGTTATAGGAATAGTAGTCCTAAATCCTCCGGGAATGATAGGACTCGGACGGGTAATAGCATGCAATAAAGGTCGATACCAATCCGGGCTTTAATACCTTGATGGGGTGGGAAGGGTAGATATGGATATGATGATCGGTGAGCTAATACCACGTGTAGTCCCTCTTTTTAGGAGTGATTGCCGGGTATTGCATTGATGTGATCCATGATACAAATAAACCTAGGACCCCCCTTTGTATCCTTTAGTATGATTATAACTCTTTCAAAACTTTGCTTCAGTTTATCATATTCAAACACCCGTGTATTTAAAATCCCCTCTTATTTGAGCCCTATTTTCTTACTTGTTATTGCACAAATTTACAAATAAATATCTGGCCGGGAACCACACTAGTGGATCTTGAGGGGTGCCTAACACCTTCCCCTTGGGATAATTTCAAGCCCTTACCCTATCTCTGGTTATAAGAAAACATAGTTGTAGTTGAACCCTATAGGTGCCCTAACGCCCCTTAAAAACGTTAGGTGGCGACTCTTCAAAATTGCAAACCCCTTTCCCAAAAGGAAAGAGTCGTCCCAACCGAATGTCATAAACCCAATTTTACGAGAAAAAGAGGGCGCAACAGATTTCCCATGAGGGTATTGATGCCTCTTGTTTCAATGCTGATAAAGGGGAAGAAAAGAGTAATGACCTGCTATTAGCACCATCTTCGGAAAAGATCATAGAGTCCATTCCTCAAGAAGTTAATTTTTGTGAGGAAAAAGTTACATTCATGAATGAAGATTTTCTACTATGTGATACTCCTCATAACTGGTCATTATACCTGATTAGCTATATGCACAGTGAAAGAGTAAATCGAATCTTGGTTGATGGTGGATCCTCGGTGAACATCTTGCCAACTTGCACTGTGAAAGAACTTGGCATACCTATGAATGAACTCTTGGAAAGTCATGTGATGATTCAAGGATTCAACCAACTGGGCATACGATCATAGGTGCGATTAGGTTGAGAATCACTATTGAAGATATGCAATCAAGTGTTTGGTCATATGTGAGCGATGCAAAGACTTCGTGCAACGTCTTGCTTGGAAGGCCTTGGATACATGGAGTAAAGTGGTTCCACCTACCTACCATCAATGTTTGAAGTACTACGAGAGTGAAGCCGAGAATAAGATAGTTGTTGATGACAAGCCATTTACCAAGGCTGAGTCACATCTTGGCGATGCAAAAATCTACTTGAAGAACCACATTATGAAGGAGCTAAAAGCTGATAATATCATGAAGAGCAAGGATGATGAACCCACGACTAAAAGAGCTGAGTCGATTGCTGATAAAATCGAAGTTGTTGCGGAGAAGGTACACCCTAACTCGAATAACTCTTATAGAGTGATATTGCGTCTTATGGCAAGAAAGTAACTTCCGCACTCCAATATGTCCCTAGTGTTGATACCCAATTTTTTCCTATATCTTTTTAAATATGCATAAATACCTTCAAAATAGCATATATATGCATATATAAGCATGCAAAAGGTTTTTTTATAATCTTTCTCATAATTTTAAGGGTTTAAATTGATTTATTTTCTCCCCTTTTATTCATAAAATCCCCAATAGTTGTTTCCCAATTATTGTTATGATGATTTAAATTTAATTTCTATACTTATACCAAAATGTGCATAATATATTTTTTATGCATTTTTATAATTGCATTTGGTAATTTTAAGCTAAATTGCATATAATTGCAATGTTAGCCTATTTAGTGTATAATTACATTTTATATGCGTAAAATTGGTCCATATATTTTTTAAATGATAATTATATGTTTTAAATCATTTTGGCATATAAAAGTATTTTTTAGAAAACTATTTATTACTTATTATAAATTAAATGGGAAAATTTGCTATTTAAATAAAAGCTAGATTTGGCTTTCAATTGTAGCCAAAACTGAACCCATTCCCTAGCCTAATTTCATTCCCAAATAACCCGACCCAGACCGTATATACACCTACCAAACCCGGAACCCATCTACCCAATCAAATCCTGGTCGTTGATCTCCCAGATCAACGGTCCATACGACCACTTTCCTTTTTTAATTCATAAGACCACCATAACCCTAGCCATTCTTCACAGCCCGTCGCCTTTGAATCCTCTCGTCTCCCTCCTCCTCTCAAACTAACCCTAAACACTTTCAACCACTTCTCTTCTCCAGTCTTCTCTAGTGACCACTCTTCAACCCCAAGCCTCCAATGTTTCCTCTGTTGCGTTGCTCATCTTCTATGAGGCCTTCAAGAGCCTTGGGCCACGCCAAATTATATCTTGGGTTACTGTTTTGGCTGTTCATGGCTTTTCCGGTGTGATTCCGATCAAAATTACGCTACATTTGTTACGATCTTTGAAGTCTAAAGCATGTTCTTCCATTTCTATTTGGGTTTCCTTTGAAACCCTAACTTTCGTTTGTATCTCTTAGATCTGTGCCATTATAATAATTCGAGTCTATTTCTTTTTATGTTTTACACTATTCTTAAACCTCTTTTTCAAAAATCATCGATTGCGAGTTGTTTTACTTTCTTTTAAAAGTAGGGTTTTTGGAACTTTTTCTATACTCTGTTTAAATCGATTCTTCATGTTTAAACCTCTTTCCTTAGCATATCTCGACTGATTCTGTATTTTTCTCCTTTTTCAACTCGTCTATGTTGACAACCCTAGTTCTTGGTCTTAACCCTGGGTTCTGAATCTGTATTTGACTATTTGTTCGTCTAACCTATATGCTTGCTTGTTTCTCATGAATCCCTGAGTCTTGTGTGATTTCTACCCTACGATTCCTATTAGGGTTTCTAATTTCTGATTCTCTCGCCTATACTATATTTATTCTGTTAACTCCTCCAATCAGTGCTATGTTTTGTACGAATCCCTAATTTTGTGTGATTTTTACCCTACTATGCTATTAGGTTTCTGATTCTGCCTCTTCTTGCCTATTATGTGTTTATTCTTGTTGTTCATAGAAATTTATGGTAATCTCCCCTAAAATAAATACTATAGTCCATCGGAATCCTTGATTCCCTATGATTGATATCCTTCTACTATCTTGTGATATTCTATACTGATTTTCAACCTCTCAGTCATTTTTCTTGCCTTAGTTTATGGTCGATTATGCTGTCAACTGAATCTTATGTTATTTACTTAATTGGAATATTATGTATCTAGCCTTAATTACATGTTATATACTTGCACTATGCTTAAATTTTTTCCTTATCTGTTATATTCTATGGCTTATATGATCTCTTTCTTTATCTGTCTTTACCGTTTGAAATTAACTCCCTTAATTAAGGGAGTACTTCTACTAATTTTCTACTAATTGATACCTAGTTCCATAATTGCTACTTGTCTTTGATACTTACCTTATTATTCTAACTAGTTTCAAACTATATATATGCTCTCTCATTAACACACACAACACACGAACACTTGGTTCAAAACTATCTCATACTTAAAAATTTCTGCTCTCTCTCTTGTGCTACTTGCTACTGCTCTAAGTTGGCCGGTTGCAAGACAAGGCTAACCATTTGTATGCGGTGAAATTAGAGGGCCTGATTTCTCGCTATCAAGCCATCTCGGGGAAGTGCCTCGAGACACCGAGGACATGAAGCCACAACTTAGTCCTCTCCCTCAGGGCTTGTCAAGGCCCGCTTCGAGTCTAGACGGAGGCTGAGGCCAGGACAAAAAAGGGAAGCTCCCAAGACACGCAGCTAAGTCGAATAGTGTTGGCCCAAGTAAAGGTTCCTTTTGAAGACTGACAAAGGAACTCAGGATGAACCAGGTCCATCCCTCAAGTGCACAAAAACAGGCAGATTTGAGATTGTGGGTTGCACGTGAAGGAGATAAGCTTAACTTGGTGTATTTAATATCTCCTGATCGAAAAGGTTGCATAATTGATAAGGAGAATGACTCCTTAATCAAAGCGAACACTATGCAAGATAGGGAAGGAGTTAGAAGTTGAAATCAACTAGAACTCCTCCACTAAGGAAGAGTTGCATCAGAACTCTAGTTATTTCTTCATCTACTAACTCTATAAATTGCAGGATGTTCTCACATTAAAGTGTTGCACAAAAATGCTGAAGTTAAACGTGAATTGGGAGCAAAATAGCAATGCTTTTTGCAAGCAGTTCGTGTGTGATTCAATTGTGCAAACCTGAAGCTACATGAACCATATTAAAAAACCAGCTCCATAAAGATTTTTATGTGTCTTTCTTTATTTCTAGTTTAATTGTAGTAGTTGTTTTCATATTGTACCTTTCAGATTTATCTAGAAGCAATTGTAATAAATATTTTGAGTGTTCAAGTTAGAGTTAACTTGAAGTTGTCGCAACAGTTAGAGGCTGGTTGCCACAACGGGATTAGAGTTAATCCTTAGGTTTACAAAGAGTTTTGTAAATGCTGTTTTGGCTCAGTGATTTTAGTGAAGTGTTGGGGAAAATCCTACTGAGTAGTAGGTCGTGGTTTTTTAACCTTTTAAGACGGGCGTTTTCCACGTAAAATCTTTGTGTTCTTTATTTTCTGTATTTATTATTCTGCAACAATAGTAGTTGGAACACATAGAAGAACCAGGTCCTTCCAGTAGCAGTTTAAGCAAAATTGGGTACCACACAAATAACCCCGCTCTTGTATGGTATTAACGTTTGAACATCAATTGGTATCTGAGCAGGTTATCCTTGAAGAAGCTAATACCTTAGAAAAAGATCAAGATGAGTTTACCGCCTAGAAACTGGGAAGGGCAATCCACTGATAGACCTCCACTCTTTAATGGCCAGTACTACTCATGGTTGAAAAATAGGATGAGAGATCACATCATCGGAGAAAACTATCAGCTATGGGACATTGTCACTAATGGTCCCCTTGCTACTACAAAAAAGAATGCTGAAGGAGTATATGTGCCAAAAACAAGAGCTGACTGCAATGCTGAGGACTTGAGGAAGTGGGAAAATAATGCAAAGTCTAAGAAATGGCTTGCGTGTGGATTTAGTCCAAACGAGTACAGTAGAATTCAAAGATGCACCACTGCTAAGGAAATTTGGGACACTTTAGAAGTGGCTCATGAAGGAACACCTCAAGTGAAGAGGTCCAGAGGAACACTGTCGTATTCTCAATATGAGAATTTCACCATGAAGGAAGGGGACACCATCCAAGAGATGTATTCAAGGTTCACCACACTGACAAATGAACTTAAGTCTCTTGGAAGGGTTATTCTTGAAGAAGACAAAGTTGAGAAGATTTTGACAAGTTTACTGCCAATGTCCTGGGAAAGCAAAATCACAGCTATTCAGGAATCAAAGAACATTGCCACTCTTAAGTTGGATGAGCTAATTGGAAATCTCACTGTCTATGAACTTAGAAGGAAAACCATGGAGATGGATGCACCCAAGAAGGAAAGGAGCATGGCATTCAGAATCACTGAAGGTGCTGATCTAGAGGAGGATGAAATGAACATGATAACAAAGGATTTCAAGAAGCACCAAATGAGAGGAAATGGTCCTTAAAGAAATGGAAGCTACATCAAACCAAGGGTTCCTGAAAAACAAACCAATGAGGGGTGTTATAAGTGTGGGAAGACAAATCACCACATCAAAAACTGCCCTCAATGGGAAATTGAATGGAAGAAGGAAAGAGCTGAACGAAGGAACAGGAAGAAGGAACAGGTTCATCCCAAGAAAAACAAAGGATAAACAACGGCTATGGTTGCTTCTTGGGGTGAAAGCTCAGATGATGACTCAGAAGACGAAGATGGAGATGAATAAGCACTTATGGCAATTGGAGAATTCGATGAGGAATCCAAGGTAAGTATAATTCATCTCAAAGACAAGATTAAGTTTTTGCCTAAAGAAAGTCTATCTGAATTACTTCTAAATTTCATTGATGAATTTGAGGTTATAAACAATGAAAAGGAACAACTGTCTAAGGAATGTGTGATTCTGAAAGCTAAGTGCAAAAACCTAGAACTTAGGGCTAGTGAAAGTGATAGTAAAAATGCTGAGTTGAAGAACCAGGTTCTTCAACTTGACACCACTGTCCTAGAGCTTAGATTTGAAAATTTAAAATTGAAATTAGGAACTGGTAAAAACAAAGTTGATCACACACAACTCACTTTAGAAGAAAATGTAGGAAAAATGAAAGATGAGTTGTATAAAAGAGATGAGCAGATAAGAGTCCTTAAGGAGAATCTAAACAAGGTTAAGCACGAGCTAGATAGAACCTGTAAATGGAATAGGTCATCCGATGCACCTTCATGGCAACATGAACTCCATAATAGCAATAAGAGAGGACTTGGCTACGGGACGCCTACACCTAAGTGTGATCCCAAAAGCAAGTACCTCACACTTCCTGAGAATAAAATTTGCACACAATGTGGTAAAACTGGTCACTATAAAAGTGAATATCGAAAAGGCTAGTCAAAAGAATAAAGAATTTGTTCAAGGGAAAAATAGGCTGCCAGGTTGGGCTAAAAAGAATTTGATTCACCCTTTTGCCTAAAGAAAGGGACCCAAACTAGTTTGGGTTCCTAAGACTAACCCCTGATTTCCTTTTGCGGGTCCAAGTGAAGGGGAGCAGCCAAATATGGTACATGGATAGTGGCTGTTCAAAGCATATGACATGAAGCAAGAACTAGTTCCTTTCACTTGAGGACCTCAAAGGAGGTAATGTCTCCTTTGGAAATGGGAAGACAAGTGAGATCATTGGGGTTGGAAAGGTAGGTAAGACTGATTCTCACTCTATTGAGAATGTCTACTTGATAGATGGCCGAAAGTACAGTCTAATAAGTGTATCACAATTATGTGATAAAGGTAACTTGGTAGCATTCACCACTACCAAATATTTTCTAATTAATTTTACCATTGACAAGATTGTTTTACAGGAAAAAAAAGTAAACAATACATGCATTGTAGATTTGTCCACACTTTTAGAAAAGGAACTCACTTGCTTAAGTGTGTTTGACAATGATCCCCTCCTTTGTCACAAGAGACTTGGACATGCAAGTCTGATTCAACTCAACAAATTAGTCTCCAAGGATCTGGTGATAGGACTGCTTAACATCAAGTTCAAGGAAGACAAAGTTTGTAAGGCTTGTGCAAGGGGGAAGCAAGTAAGATCCTCTTTTAAATGCAAGAAATTGGTAAGCACCACCAGAAAGATGGAACTGGTACATATGGATCTCTGTGGTCCAATGAGAACATTAAGCAGATTTGGTAAAAGATATGTGATGGTGCTTGTTGATGATTACTCTAGGTTTACTTGGACATTATTTTTAACATCTAAAGATGAAGCATTTGACATATTTACTTCTTTTGTTAGAAAAAAACTCAGAAACAACTAGGAAATCAATTTGCATCAATTAGGTCTATCATGGAACTGAATTTGAAAATGCTAAGTTTGCTAAATTTTTGCATGCAACATCAGAAATGGTTGCATGACTAGACCTCTTGTTGAGAAGATTCCCTATGAGTCACTTAAAGGGAGAAAGCTAAATATATCCCAACGTAGGGCATTTATATGCAAGTGCTTTGTGCATAATAATGGCAAAGACTTCCTAGGTAATTATGATCCCAGAAGTGATGAGGGAGTATTCATGGGATATTCTTCACACAGTAAAGCTTATAAGATATACAGTAAAAGAACTATATGTGTAGAAAAAATCTATATGTTATTTAAAACTAACATTCTTTCTAAGAAGCAAGAACAAGATAATGAAGAGATTGGGCTGATAAGAAATTCAAATGGTGAAACCATAGTCCAACCTGAAGAAGCATCACAAGAAGGAACATGTGATGGAACATGTCCTTCCACCCAGGGCAACATGACAGGGGGAACTGACTAGAGATGAACTGATCCTCAAACCTCGAGGGAACCTGTCCATGAACCTATTCCTTAGTAACAAAACTAGGAAGAAACATCTAAATAAATTGATACTCCTATTGCAATATCCACGAAATTGGATATAGATAAACGTGGTTCATCTGTTTATCAGAAATTGTACAGGGGAATGATTGGTTCTCTTTTGTATCTTACTACTAGTAGACCTGACATTGTTTTCAGTATAGGTCTTTGTGCCCGATATCAGGAAAATCTAAAGAAGTCCCACTTGACTACTGTTAAGAGAATATTGAGATACTTGAATGGCACCACTAACCTTTGCCTTTGGTATCCAAAAGGTAGTAATTTTAACCTAGTAGGATATGTTGACACTGATTATGCAGGTTTCCTTGTGGATAAAAAGAGCATCTCAGGTATGGCACACTTCCTTGGTTCATGTATTATGTCATGGGCTACCAAAAAGCAAAATTCAATGGCCTTATCTATTACTGAAGTTGAGTATGTTGCTGCTACTTCATGTTGTGCTAAATTGTTGTAGATCAAACAACCATTATTGAACTTCATAATTGATGTTGGTTGCATCCCTATTTTTTTGTGATAACACTAGTTCTATTAGTATGACAAAGAACCCGATTCATCACAAGAGAACTAAGTACATAGATGTTAGGCACCATTTTTAGGAACAACTATGATAAAAGCTTGATCACTGTGGAGTTTTGTGCTACTAACAAGCAAATTGCTGACATATTTACAATAGCCTTAAGTATAGATCACTTTGAGAGGAACAAGTTAGAATTAGGGATGATTAAGATCACCTAAAAGGACCATTTCAAGGTTAAACGAAAAAAATGAAAGAAAAAAATTTGGTTAGAAAGTGTGTAAATTATGTATAATTAGATTAAATCTTGCTCAGTCTCATACTTTCCATAGTATACTCCTGTGCCATGTGTTAAAATGATTCATTAATCTCTAATGATATTTTCTCTATTTTGTCAAATTTAGACTCACACAAGAGAATTATCAGTGAAGAACCTGGTTCATCAAGGTAACACATCATGTTTTCTGCACTTTCAATAATTTGAAATAACTATATTTGGATCATAAGCAGAGTCCTACCAAATACCAAACTTCTTTTGGACTTATCCGTTACAAGTGAACCAGTCCCGTTCAAAAGAGTCCCAACCGAATGGAAGTACCTAAATTCTAGGGATACACTCCAAAGTCTCTTCAAAACTGAATTTCATTTTGATTAAACTTCTAATAGTCTAAAAAGCTGTAGTTACCCCATCAATTATTCCTCTGTATATTGATCAGCTTTAGTGTATTTCTTACTTTATCTCTCTCAAGCCATTAAAAACTCTCATTCTTCTTTCATCTTCCAAACATAATCTAATTCTATTCTCTTCCATACCCTAGCCCAGATATGTCGAACACCTCTGAAAATCTTTCATCACCACCAAAGGAAACCACTTCCACACCTTCTACAATATAAAGATGATGGCTCATAAGATTGTCGCTGAAGGAGAGCAGATCAAGAAAATAAACAAGCAATTGAAAGCAGGTAGGGAAGAAGAATCCTAGAAATCTTAAGATTAATTTAAGTCTGCTACTAAGGGGGAAGAAAGTAGGTATTCCAAAAATGAACAAGTATCTTCTGATTCTAAAGTTACTCCTTGTCGACGCCCACTTTTCCTAAAGCGAAATCGGGTTTACGACATTCGGGAAGACAACTCTATTCCCGTTTGGGAATTGGGTTTTTGGAATTGAAGAGTCGCCACCTAATGATTATAGTGCATTAGGACACTTTTAAGAAAGAATTGAGATGAAGAACCAGAGTTCGGGTAAGAGCTAGAAATTGTCTCGAGGGGAAGGTGTTAGGCACCCCTCAAGATCCACTAGTGTGATTCCCGGCCATGTTACAATTGTGACTTTAAGCAAGCAAACATAAGTAAACAAGCAAGAATTACAAATACGAGTGGGTTTTCATATAATAGTTTCGAATAATTTAAAACAAAAACGAAGTTAAAGAAGCTGAAATTTTGCGAAGAAAGTAGTTTTAAAATTTAGAATAAATGAGTGAAGAGAGGGAGAAATTTTACATAATTGCTAGGAGTAGCAGTTAATGAAGCTGAAGTTTGAGAAAAAGCAGTTTTCGAAATAAAAATAAACAGGTAAAGGGAGAGGGCTCCTACGTTTAAAAACAATATGGATCACCCCACACAACACCCGGTAACCATTTATACACGTGATGTTATCGCGTGGTCATCATATCTATATCTACCCTTCCCACCCCATTAAGGTATTAAAGCGCAGAATGTCTTGTTACTTATTGCATGCTAGTACCCGTACCAATCCTATCAGTTTCAGAGGAATTTGGACTACTAGTCCTAAAGGGAGAGGGGTTTGAGGCCTTTTAAGAGTTTTCAAAGGACAAAATACTAGGGCGTCAATCAAAACACATAATGCAAGTAAAGGGGAAAGAAAATAAGCAAGTAGGGCACAAATAAGCCTCCTAAAATCAGATAAAGCCATAGAGTTTAGCATGTCTTGCACGTATTGGTTTAGTCTTAAATTAAATTAAAGCGATAAGCGGACTGGTTCAACACATATTTTTTAGACAGGAAGTCTATATTAGGCTTACTCGAATGCAGTTGTTTAAGACTGATCCCGTTGATTAGTTAATCCTTTTTGTCTATTTGTTGGATGGGACTACTAATTTTAAAACACAAGCTGATTTTAAAGGAAAATTACAGAGTAAGAAATAGGTTTCATAAAAAGGGTACTGGATTGTTATAACCGTGGTTTAACAACTAAAACGAGTTTCATAATGCTGACTGGTTAGAAAAAGAGTTGCCAATTTTTAAACAAAAAAACTGAGTTGCAGAAGAAATTTGTCAGATAAGTACAAAGAAATGACTTTTAGGCTGATTTAAAAAAATGTTTACAAGAGTTAATGCGAGTAAGTTCAGAAAGAAAAGTCGTTTGTTTTTAGTAAAATCGATATTGTTTTAAACAAGACAACTCTGGTTCGAAATCCCTATAGGCATGCTTTCTATACGTGATACTTCTCAAATACTAATAGAAGCCTTATAAACAATAATATCTACATGAGCCATTTTTATTATTAAACCTAACTGTTTGCCTAATGACGTTATTATATGCAAAGATGCAAACCCCTATAGGCATGGTATCTATATGCATAGTTGCAGAATTAAGAAGTTAAATCCTATAGGCATGCTTTCTACGTATGAAGTTGCACAAATTAGAAACAACATCCTATAGACATATTTTCTACCCTTTCTGCATAAAATTAACCCCCTTCCCTTTTTCACTAAATCCCCATGAGTTTATACTAATTATTACAGCTCAGTAGAACAAAATTGAAATTAAAAGTACATAAAAAATTATCAGCTGCATCCAAGGAACCTAATTCAGACTTAGTGTCTAATAATATGAGATTGAGCCACTTCCAAGATCAAGATTTCCAAAGCCTTCTCTTATCTAGGGTGTTTCAGAGATCCAAGGAATTTCAGGAACCCCAGGCAGTGCTTACACCCAAGATATTAATTAGGATGAGTTATAGTGTAGTGTGGAAGAGCCAACCTTAAGTGTCCAAGTTCAGAGGGAGCTCAGGGGTCCCAAGGCAAGGATCACAAGAGAGGGACAGAACTTAAGTTCTAAGAATGAGTGCAGGTGCAATAGAGGGGGGAGAGAATGCCAAGGCAGGCTGGTGGTCATACCTAACCATGAGGTAGGCTAGCACACCCCTGACCAAGCCTGTTCAGCCAGCAAATAAGAGCACAGACCTATTGAAGGTCATACTATGGTCTAGACAGTGATTAGGACACTGCCAGACCAAGGTCTTAAGCTCATGATACATATAAAAGGGAAAGGGGAATGGGAATTGAAAGAGTTTAGGACTCAGGGAGTCCAGTCCATATACATGAACAATAATGTCGAGTGTTGTCATGTTTCAGAACCCTAACTCAACATACAAAAGGAATTGGGGGATAGGGATTTATGTAGGAGCATAGCAAAGTAACAAACCAACTTGCAAAAAATTACATTATGGAAGCAGTAAGCCAAACAAAGAATGAACTGAAGAATAAACACATAGGGGAGTGGCAGAAATTAAACAAAGATAACATACCAGTTGCAGAAGAAGCAAGCAAAGAAAAGCAGGATTTTTTCAGCCAAACCATAGTCAGAGAAGGGAATTTTTAAGCTTATGAGTTCAGAGAACTCGAATATTTTTAAGAAAATCTAAGTGTATTTGAGAGAAGAAGTAATGACTTGTTTGTGTTCGAACCTTGTTTGAAAGGGGAGAAGTATATATATTTATAGTTTTGAAAATGAGTAGAAAACAAGGTAACAAATACGGTTTCAAAAAAAACATGGAAATAATCACAATCAAAATCAGTTAACACAGGTTTTTCCCTTTAATCAAGGGATTACTGCTCAACGGACAATAACAAGATTAATATAATGAACGAAAATCAATTTGTAAGCAGAATGATTGTTGCCATAAAAGGAGCAGTAAAACCATATAGTAAAGGATTAAGTCTAAATACAGGAGTGTACTTATTTTTGGAAAGAATCTGGTAAGTCCAAACAAAGAAGGAGAATCAATTAACCCTTAACGGGCGAGTAAAAAAATCAGAACCGCACAAGGAAAAGTTTTAAAAATCAATCATGAGTTTGAAAATCAATCACAGAAGGGACTCAACATATAAATGAGGTGCACAAGTAGTAGACATATGAGGCCAAGCTATGGCAAGAAGAGGTAGTATACAGTAATAGCATGATAGTCAGGTAGGTCAAATTTCATTGGCTTAGTAATAGAGAAAAGATCAAAAGCATGCAAAAGTTAGATGAAAACCTTTCTGAAAACATAGTCGAGTTTGATAGATAGCAAGAACTCATAACAAAGCTGAATCACATAAAGAAAAGAGATGCTAAAGTTTACAGGAAGCAGATTGAGCAATTTCAAATAGACGAGTTGCACAAACAAACTCAGGAACTCTAATAGGCCCCAAGGATCTAGGGTTTTCGAAACTAGTAGAGTTTAGAGGCGATAAACAAGTGAAACAAATAAACAATCTCAGAATCTCAAATAAACCCCAAAAATTAGGGTTTTTAACACTAACAGGTGCAAACAAAGTAAATCAAACAAATAGATTTAGAAACTCAAACAAATCTCCAAAAAATTAGGTTTTCAACACCAATCAAACTTAGAGATGATAAACAAATGAATCGAACAAAATATTTAACAAACAGACCCAGAAACCCTATTTTGAAATCAAAAGATTTTAAAAAGGAAAAATTGAGGAAAAAGTTTAAAACATCACATATAGCACAGATCGAGCGCAGATCCAAATAAATAAACGAAAAAGAACCTCAAATAGGCTAGGGTTTCTGAGAACTCTAGAAAAGAGAAAGGCTTGGAAGAAACAAGATCAAATCTGGGTTGATAAGGTCGGAACCAGGCTTAGGAGGCTAAGACACGCCGGAGCAAGGTCGGAGATGGCTGAGAACCTTGAATCGACGAAGGTCTGGGCGAAGACCCTTGAAGTCTGGCCTCGAACCTTCTGGTATCAAGCACGTGAGAGTAGTAGGGGGTGAGAATAGGTCGTCCATGGCTAGAACAACCATGGATTCCAGTGGATTTGGGGTTGGAGGTGGCAGAGAGAGATTAGGGTTTCGAGAAAGCTCTAGAGCATTTTAGAGAAGAGAGGAGTTAGAGGCGGCGCTTCTAAAAGAATGGGGTAGGGTTTAGGGGTCGTTTGGAATTAAAAAGGAAAGAAGAGATGTGGGCCGTTGATCAAAAATGATCAACAGCTCAGATTTTTAAAAAGAAAACGGGCGGGTTTGGGCGATTGGATCAAGTAACTGGGTTTAAATTGATTTTGGGGTTGGGATTGGGTTGAATTGGGGTGCAAATTAGGCTGTAATTGAAATGAAATTGAGGCTAGATTTTAAATAGCCAATTTTTCCCGTTTATTTTATAAAAAGGTAATAATGGTTTAAAACAATAAATTAAAAATACTAAGTAAACAAATATTTCATAAATATTAACTTAAAAGTACTGGAACTAATTTTATAATTATAAAATGCTATTAATCACAAAATAGGCTATAATTGCAATTATATGCAATTTAGCTTTAAAAATGCCAAATAAATTTGTAAAAATATGAAAAATTACCTTAATTATATTTTGGTGCAAATGTGAGAATAAAATGAATTATTCACCAAAAAATGATAATTTTGGGAATAATTATTGGTTTTTATTGTATTAAAATAGGCAATAAATTGCGTTAAAAATCATTAAAAATGCCAAAACTCTTGGGTGTGCTTATATATGCACATATATGATATTTTGGAAGTATTTTGGGTATAAAATTACCTAGAAAAAAATTGAGTATCAACACTCCTGAGACAATTTTTGAAGTTGCTGCAAATTTAGAGAATGGATGTGTACTGGTAGGATCTGTAGCAGGTGTTGAGACTACAGAATCCGGAGAAGTTAGTGGTAAAAATAAAAAGAAAAATAAAAGGAGAGAAAGGGTGCAAGGAGTACTGTTAGGGTAAACAGTACAAAAGTGACTGATTCTTCACCCACTCCTGTTGGTCTAACAAAAGAAACTGGTGCAATGGTTATTTGGGGAGAGGAATTTAGTAAAATAGAAGAGAGTGTGAGCAAAACAGGGGGAACTGGGTCTGGTAAAGCTGCTGAGGGGTTGGTTCAACTTGAAAAAAATATAAATGAACATGTTCCACCTGAATAGGAAACCCTCGCGGACGTACTGATAGTGTTATCAATAGCACCAAAACTTATGTCATTTACTATGGTTTCATTCTCACAACTATGCTTGTATATTTCAAGGTACCTATGAAGAAGTGGGAGGTTAGTACAAGAAATGATCATTTTGGGGTTAATACTCTGCTTGCTTGCGATTATGAAGTAAATGTCATTCTTAATGAACCTGGTTCATCTAAAAAGACGCCTATCAATAACAAAGTCAGAGTCTTGGTACAAGAGAGTGAGGCAAAGGATATTGAGATAGCAAGGCTGAAGACATGATTGGTTGAGGTAGAATCTGAGAGAGATGTTCTCAGAACTGAACTTGCAAGGGAAAAGGAGAAGAATGATGGTATTCTTCAAGACATGCTGAATCTTCTCCAAGCAAATAACCCAACCCCTACCTCTTCCATACCTTAAATCCTAGCCTAGTGTAGATCAACCAGTAACCCAGTTATGGACGTTTCATATCTTTTGCTCATGTTTTCAATATTTTTATTTCTTCTTATGCTTTGTGGTCGAATCTTATCAATCATCAATGAAATTCACTATTTTTGCTCTAACTATTTGTTTATGTTTCTTTTATGGTTGAAATTCTTAGTTTGATCTATGATTATTAATCCACGTTTGGATTTAAAGTAGCCCCAGTGGCCATGAGTAAGCTTTAAAATCTGGTTATCTCACATTTTTAATGCAAATTTTCGATGATGCCAAAAGGGGGAAAAGGGTTGTGCTTTAAACAAGTGATATTTACACTTTGAACAGTGATGTTTATAACCTAATGTACCTGGCCCTTGATGATAAGTGATAAAAAGGAAAATGTTTCTAATATTGTGTTGATGTTGAGCTGAGTTGAAAAAGGGCCTAAGCTTATGAAAAGCACAGAGTTTGTCATTATCAAAAAGGGGGAATTTGTTGGCCCAAGTAAAGGTTAGTTTTGAAGACTGACAAAGGAACTCAGGATGAACAAGGTTCATCCCTCAGGTGCACAAAAACGAGCAGATTTGAGCATGTGGTTTGCACGTGAAGGAGATAAGCTTAACTTGGTCTATTGAATATCTCCTGATCGAAAAGGTTGCATAATTGATAAGGAGAAGGAATCCTTAATCAAAGAGAACACTATCCAAGGTAAGGAAGGAGTTAGAAGTTGAAATCAACTAGAACTCTTCCACCAAGGAAGAGTTGCATCAGAACTCTAGTTATTTCTTCATCTACTAACTCTATAAATTGCAGAATGTTCTCACATTAAAGTGCTGCACAAAAACACAGAAGTTAAACGTGAATTGGGAGCAAAATAGCAAGGCTTTTTGCAAGCAGTTCGTGTGTGATTCAAGTGTGCAAACCTGAAGCTACATGAACCAGATTGAAGAACCAACTCTATAAAGAGTTTTATGTGTCTTTCTTTATTTCTAATTCAATTATAGTAGGTGTTTTCATATTGTACCTTTCAGCTTTATCTAGAAGCAATTGTAATAGGTATTTTGAGTGTTCAAGTTAGAGTTAACTTGAAGTTGTCGCAACAGTTAGAAGTTGGTTGCCACAACGGGATTAGAGTAAGAGTTTTGTAAATGTTGTTTTGGCTCAGTGATTTAGTGAAGTGTTGGGGAAAATACTACTGAGTAGTAGGTCGTGGTTTTTTCACCTTTTGAGCCGGGTGTTTTCCACGTAAAATCTTTGTGTTCATTATTTTCTTTATTTATTATTATGCAACAGTAGTTGTTGGAACACATAGAAGAACTAGGCCCTTCCAGAAGCAGTTTAAGCAAAAAATTGGGTACCACACAAATCACCCCCCTCTTGTGTGGTATTAACGTTTAGAACATCAGACAGGGCCGGCCTATCAAGAGCCTACGCTGAGGCATCGCATCAAGCCATCCCATCTCCATATTTTTTAATTAAATACACATGTATTTGTAACCGAGTTCCCCTCCTATATTAAGGGGACTCAGCCTTCCTTGTAAGGGATTGATGTTACTCCATTTCTCCACAATTGCAATAATATCTCTCCCTCTCTCCCCCTCTTCTTTCTAAACTTATTGGCTCTCACTGATCCGAGGATACCTCGATATCCATTGCTTTTATATCTGTTCTTTATCATATAACTTAGTTTTGGCTATAGTGAGCCTTGCTTGATTATATCTTTAACTGTTATCCCATCCTCGACTATCCCCGATAGCTCGAGTTTATCGACCAGGCTTATACCCAGGCAGCAGGTCCTCCGGTTCGACCATTATCTCGTTTTAATTCGTGCTCCATCGTTAATTTTCACATTACTAGCTTCATCTGCTCTAACAACTAGCTCGGAAATAGATCATGTATTTTTAGAGTCCCATTTTACAAATTTAATTATCGTTACCATTTCCATGGTAAACAGTTTGGCCCCCACCGTGGGGATAAAAATAATAGTGATAATTTTCTTGCTAGTTTCATTACACAAACACATATTATATTTCACGCTTTTATTGTCCAAGATCCTTTGATTTCAGGTCAAAATTTTGGGCTCAGTAAACAGAGTCGAGAACGATCACCTCGAAGATCACGGGGAAAATGGTGTAGCTATCCCGGCTGCTGGAGCACCACTACAGAATCCCGATAACGCACCCGTACTGATTCTAGTGGACGCGAACTCACAGGACACACAACAAGTCAACAAAACTTCTCAAACCGATAGAAGCATGCGACACAGTGACCGACAGGAAATTCAAAAAACCCGGGCCTGGGAAGAACATGAAGTTAGTCTTCATGATATTTTTGAAATGTTGTAGGCACAACAACTGGCCATTGCTCGATTGCAAAGCCATCTGAGGACTCCCAGTGCAGCAGCACGGGAGACAGCTACCCTCGACGAGCGCACCACCGCTTACGCACACACGGAGAAAAATAACAACTTTCAAGATGATCCCAATGCAGAAACATACACCGATGCTATTGAAGCAGCAACGGGGGAGACCGACAGGTCGAGAGCCGAACAAAGAGAGGGTAAAACACCACAAAAGGTCGTATCTGGTTCCCTAGTAGGGCGAATGAGATCGTATCTGGTTTTGGATGAACGGAAAACCCTGGTCTTCGCTCGGGGTTTAAACGAAGC
This sequence comes from Nicotiana glauca, assembly GCA_026770625.1. Lineage (NCBI taxonomy): Eukaryota > Viridiplantae > Streptophyta > Magnoliopsida > Solanales > Solanaceae > Nicotiana > Nicotiana glauca. The sequence continues at coordinate 85,101 of MU728088.1, read as the reverse complement.
ACACCCGCCGACTCCAGGTCATTTCAAATGACGCTTAGCCATATACCCGGCCTAGACTTGGCCATGCGTCCGTTCCCAGCACTGGCCACTAATCAGGGCTATGAGCGACCGTTCGAAAATCTCTGCAGGACCGGTACACCTAAGCAGGCCTTCCACAATGAAACTAATGCCAAATATATAGAGATACCGTCCATGTGCTGCGAATGGGAGGGCAAAATCCAACCTGCCTCACAACGGTAGGGTAGTAGTTCGAGGGCGACATCCTCGAGGAACCTTCAGTGGAACTAGATCCGATGAGGCACAACCGGCAAATGAACCTCGTCTAGTAGAGTATGGTCTCAACATTGCTATGCCAAATATCGTAGTCACCATAAGCGATACTAGGAACGTTGAGCGACTCGGGCCTATTCGGCCAAGGTCCCTTCGAAAGAACCATAACCCAACGCGGGATTCGCAGGATGCAAGCAGGCGCGGGACCACAAATGACCCCCATCTCGCAAAAATTACAGCCGTGTTACTTAGTCAAAATTTTCGCTGAGTACCATCGAGCAGCCAGTCTCGAATCCGGCCCCGAGGAAAGAAGACAACCAGGAAGGATGAAGCAAACAAGCCACGACATATCACCACGACAATGAAGGAGCGGCGACGCCCTCCGAGAACTCATAACATGGGAAGTATAAATTCCCACCACCGGGATAAAGACGGATCCAGGGAAATATATCCAAGGATACTCTTGCATCCAGGGAAAAGAGCACCAAGACTCTACCCCATCGTCGCGCTAGCATATTGGTAACCCTCTCCCTCATCTGCTTAATCTTAAATAAAACATGTGTTCATAGATTCAGGTAGTTCGGTCGCCTACAATGATGATATCGGACCAAAGTCAACAGGGCGGTCCACATTAACGGACCAAATCGTCCCCACATCCCAAATCCGTGGCGAATTCCAAATGACAAATCGCCAAAAAGATCATTCTCTCAATATAGACCATCTGAGTTCGAGCCAGGACGTCAACCCTTACAGCATCAAAGGAAGTACAAAGTATAGACGTCTTCTTCAGACGACCACCGACGCACTACCCAAGGGCACCGACGACCCCATCTCGCCAAAAGAACGAGATTCCTCCTAAAGGGCAGAACTAGAATAAGACCGACAAAGACAGACCAAATCCCAGAACATCGCCTATACATCCCGCGGTAAGGAAGAACTGCTTTGCTCTCTTGTTTTCTTTTTACTAACCTGAACACAGACATCTGACTAGGGTATTCAAAGGTTCTCAACTCTACCCGGAGATCCCTAGGCCTTATATAGGCGACCACCGCGTTTTCTCCCTTCACCCGGACTTCCGCCCCAAAAAAGGACCTTGTCAGCAGGATTATTGGCAGAACAACATATCAGAGGAAGATCCGATAATGTCGCAAGATTTTTTTGATGGCCCAAAAATGAATGATAGTTTGCTTCTAAGAGCATCCCCCCTCGAGAGGACCGAGAGACGGTGGACTAAACCCTGATCGGCAATTATAAACTGGGTCAAATGGTCCGAGAAGCCGCGCACGCGTAGGTCGAGCTCACAATAACGAAACAATGTACGTCTATACCAAGCAATAAAGAGATATCTTCTCAGCATCTTATTCTCCGGACAAATAAATCTCAAATGTATCCCCGACAGGGGCCCCCCTCCACCGAATGCATTTCGAAATACTCGGAGACTTAATGCCTACAATTGGGCACTCGCGCGATCTCGAGGTCGGAACTCCGGGCTCATAAATACCCTACAATTCAGCTCTGAGTTCACAAGAAGCGGTCTTCACACTTAAATAACTTGATGTCTCGGAGGCTGACGACAATCGCCATATGCTAGAAAATCCAAAACTGTAAGACCCTTAGCGGGTAGACTCGGCATAACCTAGTCCATTCTACATAAAAAAACTATAAGACCTCAATAGGAATGACAAACTGTAAGACCTCAACATGCATGAGAATCCCGAAGTTTAAGTTATACATCACATTTGTAAGAATCCCGAAAGGGCATACCCTCGGTGTAGATTCCTAAACTATCACTCGGGATCAAAAATGGCTACGGCCAAACGCACATGACTACGGTCAAAATGGCTGATATAGCCAAAATAACGTGACTCGGGGATGCCCGACCGTCGCTAAAAAAAATCACAGGCCACTACTTCGAATATACTTCGGAAAGAGTCGGTTAAAACAGGCTTCCCTCAACAGGCAAAAACGAGGTTCGACTATGTCGGCTCAAAATCACAAAGGCTTCGACCTACGAGCTATGTACCTTCCGAGGTGCTTGAAATATCGCCAATAACGACTTGAAATTGAGGTTCTTCCAGAACCGACGACGGGTCAGGCAAAAATCTTTCAAAAAGACCTTAAAGAGCGAAAAAAAAGCCTACAAAAATCCCACAGGCATAAACAGTGTGAGAGCCATTGTCGCCAGCTAAGCAAGCCTACAAGCCACATATCAAAAGTCTCTACGACCAAAAAGCGTAAGAGCCATTGTCGCTAACCAAAATTGACTACTTGAGGATTAAAGTGAGCTCGAATCGTAACCTGATTCGGAGACCGGATCCAAAATAGTTCACTAAGAAAGCCTCGGGTCCACATATGGAAAAGTCTCAACGACCAAAACAGCGTAAAAAGCACTAACACCGTTCGAGAAATCGAAGGCGCTTAAGGGTCAATTAAAGCATGAATCGCAAAGCGACTCGTAGATTGGACCCACAATAAGCACAAAACTATAGTATGCCTAAGGGCACGACATAAACGCCATGATCACCAGCTGAGTGAGCCTCCGGGTCACCCGCCTTAGGCTCACCTGCCTATAAGGTCACTTTGACCCGAGGCAAAGAAGGACACCATCACCCGCCTGTGGGGGCAGGGAAGAACTTAAGGGTCAATTAAAGCTCGAATCGCAAAGCGACTCGAAGACTGGACCCACAATAAGCATAAAACTACAGTATGCCTAAGGGCACTCCATAACCACTAAGACCGCCAGATGAGTGAGCCTTTGGGCCACCCACTTACTAGGTCATTGCGACCCAAAGTACGAAAGGCCATCTCCATCCGCCCAAGCAGGCAGGAAAGAACTTTAAGGTGTGCTAAAGCTCGAATCGCGGCACGACTCGGAGACTGGACCTGAACGGCTGGACAAAGCACAGGGTCCGCAATGCTTGCTCGCGTCAAGAATCGCACCTAGGAGCCCCGGGCTAGCCCAGTTAGTTCCAGACCTACCAGGATCCCACCAAACATTGAAACTAGCTTGCCTGATCGAAGGCCACAACGAAAAAGAGATGTAGAAGAAATAAGGCTTAAAAGTCTCCTCTTATATTATATACGTAAAAAAATGGAGAGGGAGACGCGCTCTCTATAAACAGACATTCTCTACATGTATAAAAAACAAAGTGATCAAACGGCGCAATCTATGATCCATTCTGAAGGGCTACAACTTACTGGGCTCACTCCTCATCCCATCAGCAAGAAATGACCACGGGTCACGCTCGTCTATCCTTGCTCAATCCAATTCATCAGAAAGAATGAAGCCCCTCGCGCCAATCTCCTCGAGTACTTATCTTTGAGATCAGCGACAGACATATTCCTCGATCCTCTTATCCCGGTTGAGAGCTCGCTTTAGCTCGACTTGAGCATCCGCGGTGTCATTCATGCAGGTCATCATTTCCTGTTTAGCATTGGTTTGACTTAGCATCACCTTAGCCCGGGCATCAATTATCTTGGCCCAGGTCTTCGAAAGTTCAGATTCGAATTTCTCGATCATATCTGCTTGGACTTTGGCATTATCTCGATCCAAGCGGAGTTGGACTTCGAGGGCGGGGACCTTGGTCAAGGCGTTTGCCACTTCTAAAGCATGAGCTTGCACCTGAGCCCTTAGCTAACCACAAGCAGTTCTGGCGCGGTCGATATCGGCCTTAAGGTACTCCATAGCCTCCGCCTTTTTTTGCAGCTGATATAACAAAGAGACCCATTAACCTAAAGAGGTTGAAGAGAGCAAAGCTTGAAATATTCTCCCTCACCCTCCTTCACCATCAAATAACTCTCGTAATTTGAGCTCCGGTACACCTCACATCGCCAATGTAGCAACTCGCCCTCTTTCTCATCGCTAAAAAGCTTAAAAGATTCTCCCTCACCCTGAATTTTCTGATGCTTGACCCCTTGGCAGACCAGCTCAAACGTAAGCCTGTCACAGGCCTGAACGAGAAAAACTCAACGACGGGTGAAAGACGCGGAATTCATAGAAACTGCACCTAAACTCACTACGAAGTAAAGCCGACATACTTTCTCGAAGTCGGAACATACTCCTGTTGGTCCTGCCTCTTCGGCCACGGGAGAACCAGCCTCGGGCAAAGAATATTCACTCGAAGGCATCGACGACCTAGAATCAGGTACTCCGAGGGCAGTGGACTTAGACGATGCCTTCTCCTTGGAGACACTGGCTCGATCAGCACCACTAGAAGCTCCATCACCTCGTGGGTGTTGACCACTCTTATCGCTATCGCCCCTCAATTCGGAGGTCAACGACTCCTTCCTCACTTTGTAAGAGCACTGCCTCATCCCAATGAACTACCCGATACTTGCAAACGGCAAATCCTGTACAAATAAAACGGGGAAAATATTACCTCAAATATATTAAGGCCAAGGCAAAGGAAGCATGCACACATACCTTGGTATTTCGCTCCCCACCTGATGCGAAGCACAAATCGTTAAAATCAGTATTACACCTAGATATCATGCCTATAAGGAACCATATTCGGAGGTCCGCCTGTCAATCTAATTTAATCTTAATAAATCAACTTAGTCCACGACTAGTACGTTTCTGAATTGGTTTTATTAAGTATTAAGTATTTCAATAAACAAGTTCTTTAAAATCACCTCAATTTCATAAGATATCATGCCTATAAGTATTATAAAAAATCCATTTCAAAAACTGATTTGTTTCTGTATTAATATAAGCATCAGTAGTCTGCGTATAGGCAAGCCTTTAGGGCGTTTTTCAAAAAATGCATTCCTGAAAACTGTTTCTATTTCTTAATGTTCCCTGATCCTAACAGGCTTTTAAATTCCAGAGGCAACTGCTAGGTTTATGACTTCTGAGTCTAAAAGAGGTTGTTTGTCTTTCTGCAAATTCGCCTAGATATCTTGCCTTAGGATATTATCTAGTGAAAGACCTTAAATGTGCTTGAGTCATGCTGTTTATGTGTTGTTTGAGGAGGAAATTTTGAGCCTCTAAGTGCACCCTTTATGTGTTGAAAGTCCTAAGTGTTTTGATTGTCGCCTTAGAATTTTTTCCCTTTTTCAACCTTAGGGGTCTGTCTAGAACCACCTATCGGTAGAGGTCCTAACTCCCTCCATGATCATTAAGAAGGTACGGGTGCATCACGCAATAGAAATCGTTGACCAAACACTCGCTTTGCATGACCAATAGGGGGATGGGAATGGTAGATATGGGATATGATGACTATGCGGTAATGTCACGTGTAGCCCCTCATTGAGGAGTGTTTACCAGAGATTGTGTGGGGTGATCTTATAGGATAACCAACCTAGGACCCCTCCTTTACCAAAATTCTTTTATTTTATTTAAAACCTTTGTTTTACAATTCGTCTAAACCTTACTAATTGAGTTATCTAAGGTGCTTTACTTGCAACCTATTTGATTCAACTGTTTACTTGTAATGGACTAATTTGTGAATATAAGTTCGGTCGGGACACATAGTTGTGGACCAAGAGGGGTGTCTAACACCTTCCCCTCGAGGTTACTTCTAGCCCTTACCATAATCTCTGGTAATGCAAACCAACCCAAGAGTTAATCACTCTAGGTGCCCTAACGCACCATAATTCGTTAGGTGGCGACTCTTCCAATACCCAATTCCTAAAAGAAAATGAGTTATTACCCCCATGAATGTCGAAACCCGGACCTCTCCCCGTAAAAGGGAGGAAAAAGGGGGCACGACAGCATGGCAGCTCTGTTGGCGATATTTTCAGGCTCTTACCATAACGAACTTGTCTTTTACAAATTAGTCCAAGTATTCTTATCCTGTACCCTTCTCCTTTATTTGAATTTAACTATCTATTTGTTAAGCATTTATAATTTCTTTATTGTCTTGAAACTGACTTGTCCATTTGTTTTCTTTTTTCTGTAACTGTCTTTCAATTATTTAAATATTGTATTTATTTTTCTTACGTGAAAATAATTGACTACATGTTATTAATTTCTACATAAATCATGCTCCATATCGTATTCCACTCGTGCGTATCAGATCCTATAACAACACTTTATTGAGTGGCTGCGCTCTTCCTATTTACTACCCTTAAATTCAGAAAGGCTTATTTTCGCTAAAATCTTTCGATCAGCGATGCAGTCGATGGTTCCGTGCCTTCCCCCTCGAGTTGTCCGCTTGAGGGTACTAGTCTAAAACTCCATAGAAACCTTACTCTGGTTAAAATTGTGCATGCATCATGGTCAAACCTAGTCGGATCGGTTATGTTGTCCACATAATGATCCTTTAAGATAAGCCTCATCCAAAGTCCATCGGGTTTTCCATAATCCCAACGGACACAACCACGTTCTATGCATTAATTTGGAGAACTAAATGCCGATATGTTTATCATAAATGTATAAATAGTCGAGTCCGGTGGGGGTAATGTCTAACCCTTTTGTTTTGCAGAAAATGAAGCACGAGGTCCCCAGATTTGGTATAGTTAGCAATATCCCACCATTGCTACTAGATTGGTGGGAGGACCTTTCCTCAAGTGACAAGAAGCATGTGAAAAAGTACTTGGGTAACTTGCCTTCCTTGCTAGATATTGAACTAAACAACAAACTGATCGAGGCTTCCACCTTATTATGGGATAGTGAAAGATCTGTGTTCCATTTCGGTGTCATAGAAATGCCACCACTCTTAGAGGAAATAGGAGGACTTGCAGGGCTGACTTGGGACAGTCTTGGGCTTTTGGTGCCAGAAAACCGTACGGGCAGGGGATTTTTGAAGATGATGGGGCTAAAAAAGGATGTCGACCTAGTGTGCTTGAAGGATTCCTACACACATTTCGAATATTTGTATGAGAGGTATGTCCATAGTAAGTTTTTTCGCACTCACCATGATGAGATCTCCCTCACTTCACTGGGACACATCCACCATAGAGTGTTTGTATTCATTGTGTGCTTTCTAGGCCTGATAGTGTTCCCAATGAAAAAGGGAAGAATATACACTTGGTTGGCCATGGTTGCCAAGACTCTGATGGAAGGAATTAATGGGCAGACATATACCATAGTCCCCATGATCATAGCCGACATCTACAAGGCCCTGGAGCGCTGTCAAAGTGAGGTCAAGCATTTCGAGGGTTGTAATTTATTGTTGCAGTTATGGTTGTTGGATCATCTCCAAAATGATCGGTATCATCAAGAATTTCCGCCAAGGGCTTGGAACAACCACATTGCCTTCCATCACCCTAAGCAGATGACCTACATCCCAGACATATTTGCTTAGCCAGAAAGTGCTTGCAAATGCATAGAGTTCTTCCACAATCTGACCAAGAGACAGGTGCAATGGATGGTTGAATAGTTCCTAACAGACGAGTTTATTACCAGGTCCAGGGATGCTCCGCACTTAGCATTGATCGGGTTGAAAGGGATATATCTATATGTCCCTATGCGAGTTATGAGGCAAGCAGGCAAAATATAGGTTGTATCAAGGGTCATCAAGATGAGTCATTTCAGGGCGGATTTCCAAGACGACGACGTCTCTTACAAGTGACAAGCTTAGCACATATGCCACTGCAAAATCATTGTGGAGAAAAGCACTATTGATCCAGACAGATATCACGTGGGGTGCGAGCCTCTATACCTAGAATGGTTGGAAGACAATCTGAAAGAAATGGTGACACCGAGGACTGGTCGAGGGAACAGAAACATAGATGAGGAAGCTGAAGCCCAAGTCAAATACAATAGGCTGTGCAAGAGGCTCCACGACTCTAAGAATGAGCATCCAGAAATACATGAGAGGAACGTGAGGTTGATCGAGGATGGAAATAGATGGCAGTGACTTCCAACAGGAAACTGGAATGTCTGGAGCGAGGAATAGTGGAACTGGAGGGCAAATTCATAAAGAGGATTGAAAACTACCGGAATGCAGAGGGAGCTGAGGGAGGACATCTGGCCCGAGCCTACTTGCTGCTGGGACTACGCGAGCTGGGAGATCTGTATGATGGAGTCTGGAAGATAGAATCTGGGGAAGGTCTTTCTGGGACCAAATAGATTAGATTTACTTGCTTTTCCTAAAATGTAATAAGGCCAAGTGACAGTAGAGACTTGTTTTAGTGTCATTTTTGGATCCGTCTACTTTTATATTATGAAATGAAGCATTATTGGCATTTGAAGTTCTCCATGTTTATTTGTCTCTAGGCCTACCTCGGGCACAACGAGGCTCCCAAATTAGGTTACGAGTTTACATTTTGCAATATGTGTTTAAATAATGCAAACATTTCAGAATCATCACTAACTTGTTATATTTTTCTTCTGTTTATCTTTATTATTATTCCCATCCCCTTAGGTTGGTTCGCTCATACTGGCCTCATCAGCATATCATACCAGATCTAGAGGCCCTCCATCTCTTCCTCCTCCAAGCAACACAAAAAGTAGAGGGAAAGCAAAGATGGACGACTTAAGTGGGATCCGAAAGGAAAACCTTGAGAACGCAGAGACTTCCGATGGCCGTAGTGCCCGGCCCTGAATGACCTGGTTCTGAGACTAGAACAAAAGATACTAGAATTACAAGTCGAACTCGAGGAGGTCCGCAATTTGGCAAACTTGTCACTCATTCTTAATGTCCCTGATATCCACCAACAGAATGCAAAGAACCCAACACCTCCTCAGAACACACAAAACTAACAGCCACAAAATCCTACCGCACCAAATCAATATGCAACTCCACCCCAAAACATCAATCTGCTGCCAATACCAACTCTACCACAACGTCATCATCAACCAATTCCATACCCACCAACCACCACTTAACACACTCCCCAAAATACACCACCACTCATTCCTGATCTACAAAACTCCACCAATGACCATCACTATACCCAAGTTCCTGGCACCCATCAAAGCAACCCCATATACGTGGAAACTATACCACATTCTACCCAACCAATCTCCAATGCATCGAAACCTCCAAAAAGGACCTGCTCATTAAGAATATGGCCGAAGAACTCAAGAAGTTAACAAGCCGAGTTCAAGGTGTTGAAGGTAACAAAGGAATAGAAGGTTTGAATTATGAAGATCTATGTATACAGCCGGATGTCAAACTACCAGAAGGGTACAAGCCCCCAAAGTTAGAAATGTTCGATGGTACAGGTGATCCCAAGGTTCATCTAAGGACCTATTGTGACAAGCTTGTCGGGTTTGGAAAAGATGAAAATATTCGGATGAAGCTCTTTATGAGAAGCCTTACTGGGGATGCTTTGTCTTGGTATATCAGCCAGAATCCCAAGAAGTGGGATAATTGGGTAAGCATGGCATCAGATTTCATGGACCGGTTCAAGTTCAAAAGAGAGAATGCACCGAATGTCTTCTAGATTCATAATCTCAAGAAGAAACCAACTAAAATGTTCCGCGAGTATGCTACTCGTTAGAGGTCAGAAGCAACCAAGGTCAGGCCCTCTCTAGACGAAGAGTAGATGAATAAATTCTTCATCAGAGCACAGGATCTGCAATAATATGAGAGGTTGGTGGTTATCGAAATTCACAAATTCTCTAATATCATCAATCTCGGGGAAAGGATTGAGGAAGGAATCAAGAGCGGGATGTTAATGAACTTTCAGGCACTACAAGCCACAAATAAAGCATTACAATCAGGTGACATATCAAAAAAGAAAGGGGTTGGAACAATAATGGTGGCTCAAGGCCCAAAATCTCCATTTGTATACCAAACACCCCTACCCACATACCAAACACCTCCACCCACATACCAAAAACCTCCACCAACATACCAAACACTTCCACCCACATACCAAGCATCACCACCTACATATCAGCCTTCATCTCCCAGATATTCCCAACCAGCCACTATCCACCACACCTATAATTCCCAACCATCCCACTTCTAATCACCGCCTACTTACCAAAATTATCCACGACCAAGACCAAATTTTGATCGCGATCCACCCAGACAATACACCGTCATTACTGATCCCATCAACCAACTGTATGAAAAGTTGAAAGCTGCAAGCTACGTCACTCTTGTTCCTGATGTGGAACTAGAAAATACATCCCAATGGGTCAACCCGAACAAAACTTGTGCATACCATTCCGGTATGAAAGGGCACACCACTACTAAATGCCGAGCATTAAATGATAAGATCCAGACGCTAATTGAAAATAAGGTCATACAAGTGAAAGAAGTCGCACCTAATATCCATAACAATCCCCTCCCTAATCACAGAGGTAATGGAATATATGCTATAGAAATAAATGAGGAATGGGACCCTAAGGGGTCAATCGGGATTATCCGAGAAGGCGATGACTTTAAGGTTGCAGTTATACTTACTCCTATCATGGTTCAGACTCAAGCACATATTGATGTTGAGGTAACTGTATCATTTCTATTTGAGGTTGAAGTATCTCCGCCCGCAGCCACCTCCGCTCCATTTGAAGTAGCAGTGGTCACAACTTTTATTGTGACAGTGTCAACCACACCATCATTCAACTTAAAGGCAATACCCTGGGATTATGTCACGGAGGTTCAGCGAAAAGGGAAGACTAAGGTAGAGGAATCTAACGCTGCACAAGGAATGACTAGAACTGGAAGAGTATATATACACCTGAACATTTGGGAGGTTTAAGTAAGGATGCCACTACTAGCCAGCCTATCATTGAGACCGGGCCGAATGACCTATAAAGGAAAGTACATGTAAAAGAGTATTCTGTTGTTGACCATCAAAACAAAGTCCCTGCTCAGATATTTATCCTATCACTATTGTAGAATTCAGAGGCATACAAGAATGCCTTAATGAAAGTGATGAGCGAGGCTTATGTGCCTAATAACATCACTGGTGGAGAAATGGCCAACATGGTCGGTCAAGTATTGGAGAGCCACAAGATTATATTCCATGAAGATGAGCTACCGCTCGAAGGTTTAAATCACAATCGAGCATTGCATATCACAGTACAATTTGAAGACAAGTTCATTGCCAGGCTCTTGGTTGATAGAGGTTCGAGTCTAAGTATTTGCCCACTTGATACTCTGAAAATTTTGGACAAAGGTTTCCATGAAATATGGACAGGAATCATGAATGTGAAGGCTTTTGATGGGTCCTAGAAGGCCACGATTGGGTAAATCAACCTTTGCCTGCAAATGGGACCAACTTGGTTTGACGTTGAATTCTAAGTTCTTGACATACCGGCCTCATACAATCTTTTGTTGGGATGACTATGGATCCATGTCGCTGGTGCCGTGCCTTCCACACTACATCAAGCTGTGAAGTTCGAATGGAATCGTCAAGAGGTGATCATTCATGGAGATGGGAGAAAACCCATCTATACCAGTCAAACTATCCCGGCCATTGGACATAGAAGGCGGCTGGGAGGGGAAACCTATCATCACATCGAACGGGTCAATACCGTCGAGAAGGATAAGTGGTGGAGTAACAAAATTGAAATCATACTAGCATGGTCCGGATATGAACTCAACAAAGGTTTGGGAAAGGACCTCCAAGGTATCACCAAACCAATACAACTGAAAAACCATGATACCACCTTTGGACTCTCATACCAGTACATATGGAAAGAGTACATGAATTGGTTGCCTCCATGGCGTGGACATATTACCCTCTTGAGAAGCCAGTGCCGCATTTGGAACAAGCTTTCCACTAGGCTGACACAATATGGGGAACTGTGGAAGAAGAAGCGCTAGCTGGGCTGAAGGATCCGTTCTTGGAAAATGAAGACATGGATTGTTATGCCATAATTGAGGAGGAGGAGGGAGAAGGCCTCACCATTCAGACTGTGGAAAAGGGAGCTATTCTCATAAACTGGACCACCACACCATCCCGAGCCCGCTGAGTCCCTGGGTAGCTTGGCAGAATTTGCTTCTATAGCCATTTCTACACATTTAAGATTTTCAATAATTTTGTTTTAAGATTTATTTATTTAAAAATAAATTCTCAATTCGTCGAGCCAAGCTTTGTCTGATGAATTTTCTCAATTTTTATCAAATGCATTTGTCCTTTATGAGTATTCATTACTATATTTATACATTTCCCTTCTACAGTGTTATTATTACTTTTCCTGATAAACCAGTGATTGTGACATATAACGAGGCAATGCAACATGAGAATAGTGACTCAGAGGAAGAAGATGAGATACCCGAGGAAATTGTCAGAGAAGTTGAGAATTTTGAGAACAAGCCTAATCCAACTTGGATGAAACAGAAGCAGTAAATTTGGGAGACGCCGAGACCGTCAAAGAAACATGCATCAGCATTCACCTGTCGCCAACAGAGAAGGAAGAATACATCCATTTTCTAAAGGAATATGAGGACATCTTCGCATGGTCATATGACGGTATGACCGGTTTGAGCACATCAATAGTGGCTCACAAGTTGCCTACCAACCTCATGTGTCCGCCAGTCAAGCAGAAACTTAGAAAATTCAAACGAGACATGAGTTTGAAAATCAAGGAGGAAGTTACCAAGCAGATCAAAGCCATAGTTCTCAGGGTGGTTGAGTACCCAACATGGTTAGCTAACATTGTGCTAGTTTCGAAGAAAGATGGGAAGGTTATGTTTGTGTTGATTATCTGGATCTAAACAGAGCAAGTCCAAACGATGATTTTCCACTAACAAATACATACATCCTGATCGATAACTGTGCCAAGAATGAACTTTCTTCACGGGTTATCACCAGATCTGGATGGATGAAGAAGATGTAGAGAAGACAGCTTTCTTTACACTGTGGGGTGTATACTGTTACAAGATGATGCCATTCGGTCTGAAGAACACTGGGACCACTTACGTGAGAGCCATGACAACCATCTTCCATGATATGATACACAAAGAAATAGAGGTATATGTGGACGATGTCATTATCAAATAAAAAAGGGTCACAGATCACATAGCAGACTTAAGCAAGTTCTTCGAAAGGCTCAGGAGGTACAATTTGAAGTTGAATCCCGCAAAGTGTGCGTTCGGGGTTCCCGCAGGAAATTTATTGGGATTCATTGTCAGTCGTCGAGGGATCGATCTAGATCCGACTAAAGTCAAAGCTATTCAAGAGTTACCACCTCTTAAAAGCAAAAAGGACGTTATGAGCTTTCGGGGACGGCTCAACTACATCAGTCGATTCATAGCACAGTCCACAGTAATATATGAACCCATCTTCAAGATGCTAAGAAAGGATGCCGAGACAAGATGGACCGAGGATTGTCAGAAAGCTTTTGACAAGATCAAGGAGTACCTTTCCAAACCACCAGTTTTGATCCCGCCAAAACCAGGACGACCTTTGCTACTCTATTTATCTGTACTAGATGAAGCCTTCGAATGTGTTTTGGGACAACATGACGAGACAGGAAGAAAGGAGAAGGCCATATATTATTTCAGCAAGAAGTTCACACACAATGAAGCACGATATTCTCTGCTTGAACGCACTTGATATGCTTTGACCTGGACAACCCAAAAATTGAGGCATTAGTTTTGCGCCTACGCCACCTACCTCATATCTAGGATGGATCCTTTGAAGTACATATTTCAGAAACCCATGCCTACTGGGAAATTGGCTAAATGGAAAATACTACTAAGCGAGTTCAATATCGTCTATGTAACTCAAAAGGCAGTCAAGGGACAAGCATTAACAGATCACCTCACTGAAAATCCAGTGGGAGGAGAATATGAACCCTTGAAAATGTATTTTCCAGATAAAGAAGTATCATTTGTAGGAGAAGACATTACCGAAGCATACGACGATTGGAGGATGTTCTTTTATGGAGCTCTAAATTTCAAACGAGTGGGCATTGGAGCAGTTTTTGTATCAGAAATGGGTCAGCAGTATCTGGTATCTACTAAACTCAGATTTCCCTGCACTAACAACATGGAAAAATATGAAGCCTGCATACTAGGGCTCAATATGGCAATCGACATTAACATTCAGCAGTTGTTGGTGATTAGTGACTCAGATTTGCTTGTGCACCAGGTACAAGAAGACTGGGCCACCAAGAATTCCAAGATATTGCCTTATTTGCACCTTGTGCAGGAATTGAGAAAGAGGTTCACAAATATAGAATTCCGACATGTACCCAAAATTTAGAATGAGTTTGCCGACATATTAGCCACTTTGTCATCAATGATACAATATCGAGATAAGAACTATATTGATCCCATTCCGGTGAGGATCCATAATCAGCCGGCATATTATGCTCATGTCGAGGAAGAAGCAGATGGAAAGCCTTGGTTCCATGACATCAAAGAGTACTTATCAAAAGAAGAATACCCAGAGCATGAATATCACATTCAGAAACGCACACTCTGGAGATTGTCAAATCACTTCTTCCAAAGCGGAGGAAACTTGTACAGAAGAACTCCGGATTTGGGTTTACTAAGGTGTATCGATGCAAAGGAAGCTTCTAAGCTACTTGAGGATGTGCACGCTGGGACATGTGGTCCGCACATGAATAGTTTTGTTCTGGCTAAGAAGATACTCAGAGCCGGTTACTTCTAGATGACCATGGAGATGGATTGCATTCAGTATAATAAAAAATGATTTCAATGTCAAGTGCATGCCGACATGATAAAAGTGCCGCCGAACGAGCTCAATACAACAAGCTTACCATGGCCATTCTCCACCTAGGGACTTGATTTTATCCCTCTATTGAGCCCACTGCTTCGAATGGACACCGGTTTATTCTGGTAGCCATTGATTACTTCACAAAATGGGTAGAAGTTGCATCTTACAAAGTTGTAACCAAGAAAGTCGTCGCAGATTTTATCAAGGATCGTATTGTTTGTCGATGTGGAGTTCCTGAGTCTATTATTACTAACAATGCCTCCATCCTCTACAGTGATCTGTTGAAAGCTATATGTGAAAATTTGAACATCAAGCACAAGAATTCCACCGCCTACAAACCTCAGATGAATGGAGCCGTAGAAGCCGCCAACAAAAACATTAAGAAGTTACTAAGGAAAATTGTAGAGAATCACAAACAGTGGCATGAGAAATTACCTTTTGCTCTGTTAGGGTACCGCACCATAGTTTGCACATCAAACGGGGAAACCCCCGACATATTGGTTTATGGTACCGAGGTTGTCATCCCAGCCGAGGTGGAGATTCCTTCTTTAAAAGTCATACAGGAAGTTGAGCTCAGTGATGTAGAGTGGATAAGGAGTCGCTATGAACAATTGGCCCTTATCGATGGAAAGAGGATAAACACAGTATGCCACGGCCAACTCCATCAGAACAAAATGTCTAGAGCTTTCAACAAAAGAGTCAAACCAAGACAGTTTGCACCAGGGCAGCTGGTATTGAAGAAAATCTTCCCGCATCAAGATGAAGTAAAAGGCAAATTCTCTCCCAACTGGCAAGGTCCGTACATGGTTCACAGGGTCCTGACAGTAGGAGCACTCATACTTGTAGAAATGGATGGAGAGATATGGCCAAAACCAATCAATTCAGACGCAATCAAGAGATACTATGCCTAGATTATTTCACATTTCTTTTTTGATGTAATCAAACTACGCTTGACTTGATTCACGCTTAAGAGGGGATACGTAGGCAGCCTTATGGGTTCGGTCATATCAAAATAAAATTTTCATTTTCCCCAAAGTCAGAAACTGGGGCAGAATTTTGAGGAGGGTTCTCAAAATTCCGGAGCAAGTCCAGCCAGCCACATGCCAGGAAGTCAGTAATCAGTCAAGAACTGGGGCAGAATTTTGAGTAGGATTTTCAAAATTCTGAAGAAGATTTAGCAGGGTCCGCCATCCGCAAACAGTTAAAAATCAACTACCAAACTGGGGTAGAATTTTGAGGAGGACCCTTAAAATTCCAACATAAGAGAGTTGCAATGCTTTTGAAATGTGTCACAGTCGCTAGTTCATCAAAAAATTACGCTCCCAAAATGATTCTATTTATCAATGATTGCGTATTTTTCGAAAGTTCTCTTTCCATAACAGTCAGCTACTACCTAGGGGAACTCAAAAGGGGCTTCCAGAGCGAAGCATAGTAAGGCCGGCAGACGAAGCAAGAATCAACCTCCCCTCATAAAACTTACAATTTTTCTTTGAACGCATGCACATTTGATGTAATGGCAGCATTCGCGAAACCTGTATACACAAAGCAAATTCACCATCCATCTGGCCATCAGACACTGAATATATCTCTAGCTAAGACATACCCTACTCTTATATGTCATTCGCTCTTTGCATGAGTCTAATCTCTGACTCCACGTTTGCATGAGTCTAATACTTGACTCCATACTTGCATGAGTTTAATCCCTGCCTCCCTACTTGTCTGAGGCTAATCCCTGCCTCCATATTTGCATAAGTCTAAGCAATGCCTTTTTTTTTGGTTGAGACTAAGCTCTGTCTCAAATCTTGCATAAGTCTATATCCTGGACTCCATTTGCATGGGACTAATCCCTGTCCCCCACATTTGCATGAGGCTAATCTGTTCCCCCATACATGCATGATTCTAATCCTTGACTGCATATTTGCATAAGGCTAAGCACTGCCTCTCTTTGCATGAGGCTAATCCTTGCCTCCATATCTTCATAAGGCTAAGCGCTGCCTTATCTTTGCATGAGGTTAAGCTCTAGCTCCATATTTGCATAAGGCTAAGCACTGCCTTCTCTTTGCATGAGACTAATCTCTGTCTCTAATATTGCATGAGTCCAATACCTTGCCTCCCATTTGCATGAGTCTAATCCTTGACTCCATATTTGCATGAATCTAATCTCTGACTCCATATTCACATGAGGCTAATCCTTGCCTCCATATTTGCATGAGTCTAGTCCTTGACTCCATATTTGTACGAGGATAATCCTTGCCTCCCCACTTGCATGAGACTAAGCATTGTCCCTCTTTGCACAGATATTGCTCTATTTTATTTCTATCTACTTGCATTTCATTCGGGCTAAGCTCTACCCTCCATTTCACAAGACTAAGACTTGTCTTGTTACATCATATCATTGCATATCATGGGCCGAAACACCGCCAATCTCTCTGAAGGCGTCATAGTCTAAAGGCATCATTCTCATAGCCGGAAGACACCATGCCATGGCCTGAGGATCTCTTGAACTTGCATATCATTATTTAAAGGCGTCATGATTCAGAGGCACCATTTTCATAGCCCGAGAAAAATATTTCATGGCCTGCGAATCCCTCACTAAATATTTCATGGCCCAGGACGTCATGGTCTAAGGACGTCATCTTTAACCGTCCGAAGACAACCTTCACGGTCCAAGGGGAATTTGTACCATGTTTAAATTTTCGTAAAATACATGTTTATAGCATCTTTTATCTGCAGGTAACTAGTAAGCAACCACTATCCTAGCTGAAGCAATCTCACTCCAGTTCCTTCCAACCGTCCCGAGCCTTAACCGCTCACCGTAGCCGCTTCCGCATCTCGTGTCCGTTCTTGCAATAATTTCATCAGCCTACTCCGTGGGTGAATCCAGAACTACACATGGCATGATTTCTGTAAAACCAGGGATATGTAGGCAACTTGAAAACTAGAGTCCAGCCTCTGTCTTTCAAAACATCCCATCCGATCAAAATTGGCCATCATTTCTTTACCCAAGAACTCTTTCATCTTCCCAAGTAAAGATGGGCAGTTGTTGATACCCAATTTTTTCCTATATATTTTTAAATATGCATAAATACCTTCAAAATACTATGCATATACATATATAATCATGCACAAGGTTTTCATAATTTTTTCCATAATTTTAGGGTTTAAATTGATTTATTTTATCTCTTTTTATTCATAAAATCCCCAATAGTTATTTTCCAATTATTGTTATGATGATTTATTCATTTAATTTCTATACTTTTACCAAAATGTGTTTAATCTATTTTTTATTTATTTTATAATTACATTTGGTATTTTTTAAGCTAAGTTTCATATAATTATAATATTAGCCTATGTAGTATATAATTATATTTTATATGCGTAAAATTGGTCCATATATTTTTAAAATGATAATTACATGTTTTAAATCATTTTGGCACATAAAATTATTTTTTAGAAAACTATTTATTACTTATTATAAATTAAAGGGGAAAATGGGCTATTTAAATAATAGCCAGATTTGGCTTTCAATTGTAGCCCAAATTGAACCCATTCCCCAACTCAATTTCATACCCAAATAACCTGACCTAGAACCTATATACACCTACCCAAATCGGAACCCATCTACCCGATCAAATCCTGGCCGTTGATCTCCCAGATCAACGGTCCATACAACCCCTTTCCTTTTTTAATTCCTAAGACCACCCTAACCCTAGCTATTCTTCACAACCCATCGTCTTTGAATCCTCTCGTCTCCATCCTCCTCTCAAACTAAACCTAAACACTTTCAGCCACCTCCCTTCTCCGATCTTCTCCGGTGACCACTCTTCAACCCCAAGCCTCCAATGTTTCATCCGTTGACTTTCTCATCCTCTATGAGGCCTTCAAGGGCCTTGGGCCATGCCGAATTATATCTAGGGTTAGTGTTTTGGCTGTTCATAGATTCTCCGATGTGATTTCGAGAAAAATCATGCTATATTTGTTATGATCTTTGAAATCTAAAGCAGGTTCTTCCGTTTCTTTTTGGGTTTCCTTTGAAACCCTAACTTTCATTTGTATCTCTTAGATATGTGCTATTTTAACGATTCGAGTCTGTTCCGTTCTATGTTTTACACTATTCTCAAACCTCTTTCCTTTGCATATTTCGACTGATTCTGTGTTTTTCTCCTTTTTCAACTTGTCTATATTGAAAACCCTAGTCTTGGTCTTAAACCTAGGTTCTGAGTCTGTATTTGATGATTTGTTCATCTAACCTATATGCTTGCTTGTTTCTCATGAATCCCCGAGTCGTGTGTGATTTATACCCTACTATTCCCATTAGGGTTTCTAATTTCTACTTCTCCTGCCTATACTATATTTATTCTGTTAACTCCTCTAATTAGTGTTATGTTCTATACAAATCCCTGATTTTGTGTGATTTTTACCCAACTATGCTATTAGGGTTTCTGATTTTGCCTCTTCTTGCATATTGTTTGTTTATTCTGTTCTTCATACAAATTTATGGTAATCTCCCCTAAAATCAATACTATTGTCCATCAGAATCCTTGATTCACTATGATTGATATCCTTCTAATATCTTGTGATATTCTATACTGATTGTCAACCTCTCAGTCATTTTTCTTGCCTTATTTTATGGACGGTTATGCTGTCAATTGACTCTTATGTTATTTCCTTAATTGGAATATTATGTACCTAGCCTTAATTACATGTTGTATACTTGCACTATGCTGAAATTATTTCCTTATGTGTTATATTCCATGTCTTATGTGATCTCTTTCCTTATATGTCTTTACCGTTTGAAATTAAATCCCTTAATTAAGGGAGTACTTCCACTAATTTTATACTAATTGATACCTAGTACCATAATTACTGTTGGACTTTGATTCTTACCTTTTTATTCTACCTAGTTTCAAATATATGCTCTCTCATTAACACACACAACACATGAACACTTGGTTCAAAACTATCTCATACTTAAAACTTTCTACTCTCTCTCTTGTGCTACTGCTCTAAGTTGGTCGGCTTCATGCCAAGGCTAACCATTTGTGTTCTCTGTTCTTTCATTCTGCTTACTATCCTCTTTACTGGCTTGTCCTAGTTTCAATTCAAAGTTCCCAACAACAATATGATTCTCTCATTGTTTCAGTTCATTTTTTTTATTTTGCTTCTATTTGTGGTTTTGTTGTGTAACTTGTAGTTGAGGTTATACTATTAGCATGTTATCATGTCTTCCCCTCCCTTGAGATTAGTACATTTTCCCCTTATGTGTGTTTCCGAGCATGTCTTACCCATTATCTCTTACTTGTTATGTGTTTGCCATCATATGCTCCATGAAACACCTATATCCCTATCACCCCTGTAAATGATCTTGTTCTTTGGGTCTAGTTTTGTGACTCTGCCTAGTCAGCCACTTCTGAATATGGCCATACCAATTCCTAGGTCTTTACTTAATTATGTCTCCTATGTATCCCAAACCCCTTGACCCATGTTTGTGGCTATTGAACTTACTTTGGTCCTGTGAATACTGGCTGTATATGAACCTGCCTCAAGCTGTTGTGTTTGGACTTTGTTAACTACTCCAATCTTTTTAAAAAAAAAAATAGTTTATGTTGCTAAATTACTTTCAAACACACTTTTGTTTAATACAGTTTTGCACTAAAACCTTTCAACTTTTGTCCATCACTTTTCACTCTACTCTTAGTCAATAAGTTCTGCCCCCTCTAGTATGTGTACTGCCTTTGGATCCTCTTGAGAACCCTCTGAACTCTGGATTACTGAGGCTGGCCTTTCCACAATGCACTTGTTCAATTCTTGGCTACTAAGTCTAGGTGTAAGCACTGCCCGAGATCCTTGAGATCCTTGAGATTCTTAGGGAACTTTGATGCACATAGACTCTTATTTGTCTATGAAATTGAGGCATATGAGGCCATTGGAGGCTATGGGAAATCTAGGTCTAATGGAAGGCTCCCTATAGAATAGCTTCTTGATTTTATATTTGTACTTATGTAATTCATTCATTGGAGTGTAATAATTTGTAAATAGATATTGGGTTATTTAGTGAAATGGGTGGGTAGATACATGTCTTATGGGATAATTCGGGTGGAAACCAAGCTCCTAGGACTTTACTTTTAAATATGTTTGCTCTACTAAGTAGAAATCATGCTCCTAGGACCTTATTTTTAAATCTATCTTCTTTACTAAATAAAAATCATGTTTATAAGGTTTTACATTATGTCATGTTTAGAAACCATGCCCGTAGGATCTTACTTTTAAATGTGTTTGCTCTACTAAGTAAAAATCATGCTCTAGGACTTTATTTTTAAATCGGTCTGCTTTACTAAATAGAAATCATGTTTATAAGGTTTTACATTCTGTCATATTTAGAAACCATGCCCATAGGTTCTAAATAATCATGCTTTCAATGTCTTAAAATTAGATTAAATAATAGATGCCATGCCTATACGACCTAATCCAGAATCAGTGTTATGTATGTTTCCATGCCTGCAAATTGTTAAAATCGGTATTACACCTTGATATCATGCCTATAAGGAACCATATTCGAAAGTATACCTGTCAATCTAATTTAGTCTAAATAAATCAACTTAGTCCACGCCTAGTTCGTTTCTGAATTGGTTTTATTAAGTATTAAGTATTTCCTGAAACGAGTTCTTTAAATCTGCCTCAATTTCATTAGATATCATGCCTATAAGTATTACAAAAAATTCGTTTCAAATCCTGCTTTTTTTTCTGTATTAATATAAACATCAGTATTTTGCGTATAAGCAAGCCTTTAGGGCGTTTTTCAAAAAATGCATTCCTGAAAACTATTTCTATTTCTTAATATTCTCTGATCCTAACAGGCTTTTAAAATCCATAAGAAACTATAGGGTAATGACTTCTGAGTCTAAAAGAGGTTGTTTGTCTTTCTGCATATTCCCCTAGATATCCTGCCTTAGGGCATTGTCTAATGAAAGACCTTAACTGTGCTTGAGTCGTGCTGTTTATGTGTTGTTTTAGGAGGAAATTGTGAGCCTCTAAGTGCACCCTTTATGTGTTGAAAGTCCTATGTGTTTTGATATTCGTCTTAGAATTTTTGCCCTTTTTAAACCTTAGGGGTCTATCTAGAACCACCTATAGGTAGAGGTCCTAACTCCGTCCAGGACTATTAAGAAGGGACGGGTAGTAGCACGCAATAGAAATCGTTGACCAAACACTCGCTTTGCATGGCCAATAAGAGGATGGGAAGGGTAGATATGGGATATGATGACTACGTGCTAATGTCACGTGTAGTCCCTCATTGAGGAATGTTTACCGGACATTGTGTGGGGTGATCCTATAGGATAAGCAACCTAGGACACCTCCTTTACCAAAATTCTTTTATTGTATTTAAAAACTTTGTTTTACAATTCGTCTTAACCTTATTACTTGAGTTATCTAACGTGCTTTACTTGCAACCTATTTGATTCAACTATTTACTTGTAATGTACTAATTTATGAATATAAGTTTGGTCAGGACCCACAATTGTAGAGCAAGAGGGGTGCCTAACACCTTCCCCTCGAGGTTACTCGAGCCCTCACCCTAATCTCTGGTAATGCAAACCAACTCAAGAGTTAATAACTCTAGGTGCCCTAACACACCGTAATTCATTAGTTGGCGACTCTTCCAATATCCAATTCCCAAAATAAAATAAGTTATTACCCCCATGAATGTCGAAATCCGGATCTCTCCCGGTAAAAGGGAGGGAAAAGGGGGCGCGACACTTAGAAAGAAGAAAAATGAAGGTGAATAATATCTAATCTCTAAACAAACATGCTAAAAGGGTTAACTCTTTTGATCAAACAGATTAGGCGATAAAGTTTTCCTCGAAGCTACTTAGAAAGTCCGTGTCTCAGAATTCGCCACAAGATATAGCACTTCCTACAAAGAATACGGATAAAGGTTTTGATCTCAATGCTTACAATGTGGTTTTGATCTATAATTTAAACAAAAATTTTGTGGTAAGTTATTCTAACACATATATGTGGTTTAACTATGAATCGATAATTAGATTTAACACAAAAATGAGGTTGAACAAGAAATATTGGGCTTTTTGTCCAAAATCTAGAAAAGTATATTTCAAAGTTTTTAACACCGATTTGGACTTGGATTTAGAAACTAATCACATATTTACACTCATGGGGTTATGGGAAAAAGAGATCCAACCTTGGACTTGAGTTTTCATTGTTTGGGCAAGGGTTGACTTTTTGTTGACTTTTGAGATTTGATTAAAGATTGAAGCTTTATCATTTGAAATTGAATTTTATAGCTTTATTTGGCGTAGTTGGGTATTGTTTGGGATAGATTGGGATGGTTTGATGAATTTGGAGCCAGGAAAGACAGGTTTTGAAGAATAGAGCTAATCCAAGATAAGGTAAGTGTCTTGCCTAACCTCAACTTAAGGGATTATGTTTTAAAATTGACTCAAATGCTAAATGATATGTATTTGGCGGTGATGTATATGGGAAGTGATGAGCGTATATGCAGGCACTAAGGTTATATCAGGCTTGGAGTAGATTTTAAGCTTCTTTATACCTTATATGCCCTTCTTGCAATATGTTTTATCTGCCTCTACGACTACTTGAGCAACTTTATTATGCTAGAGATTATGTCTATGATTTTGATTCCTTATTTCGATGTGATGGTCTATTTTGCATGTTTGTATTCCATGTCATAGATGTAGTCATTCCCATATACTTCTCTGCATATTTTTTTCTGTCCATATGCATTATACATGATTATCTCTTACCCATACATCTCTGTATACGATTCTATATGAACTGAGGTTTGCACGATGATTTATGTTGTGCGATTTATATTATTATGACATGATGGTTTGCGTCGTGTGGTTGATATTATTATGGAATGATGGTTTATATCGTATGGTTGATATTATTATGGCATGTTGGTTCATCATATGTTGATTTATGATAAATTTTTGAGATATTGATGATCTGATTATAGAGCTATAATACTCTGCTGCATGGATTTAGATCCATCCCTCTAGAGTAACTTGATTACTCATGTTGCATGGGGCCGTGTGAGTGCAGTTTGACATTGAAGTTTCGGGACACTTGGAGTGCAGATTGTTGTATGATTTGAGTCTTTATCATGCATTGGCATTATAGGCTCATGCAAAAATAATTCATGCATGCCATCTACATATGCATATTCATACATTTTACATATGAATTGGATTTGTTAATAAATTGTTGAATGTTTGAAGGGTGTCTGATAGATATAAATGGTTAGTCGTCATCATGCATATGCATTTTAAACTCATAAAGGAGTGTTTATATAAATTCTATTTGGGAGTGTGTGAAACTGAGTCTTTATCATGCATAGACACTCGATATTTATGTAGAAGTATTCGAGTTAATGCTACTTGGTGCATGTCTCTCTTATATACAAATTTGGTGCAATTGTATATTTATGACCTTGTTATTTGAAAAAAAATATATGTGTTACATTCTTCTTTGATTGTGTTTACTATTGACATATTTTATTTCGTGGTAATTCCTATTAATATTGTATTGGGAAAAATCAAGTTTTGTATATTGCAAATGACGTGTTATGACATGTGGATGGTCAAATAGTCAAAAAGAACAAAACTAATTAAGAGACACGGGCAATAACAGGTGCGAGCAAAGATATTAGAAAAGGTACGGGCAATTACTCAGGAGATGCAGAGCCTGCACCTATTCAGGTCATTTAAAGCACAAAGATCCAAGGGTATGAACCTAATAACCTATGAGGTACCGAATACAGTATTTATTACATCTTAAATGCCAAGAATGTTACGGAATATTTTCTTTGATTTATGTAACGTATCATTAAATGACATTTATTTCTCATTATTGCCTCATTACGGCTAAGGCAAAACTCATGCTCCTAAAAAGGCTATAAAAGGAGGAAGTATTTAACCAAAAAATAGAACTTTGATCAAACTTAAGAATATATGAAAACACGAGTTACTGATAATCAGAAGAAAAGATGTAGATAGACTTTTGAGAAGGAAATAGTATGAAAGCAAGTAAATCAAGTATATTTCAATATTTCACTGTGTGTTACAATTGATAACTCTTCCTCCTTTTATAGCCTTTTTAGGAGCATGAGTTTCGCCTTAGCCATAATGAGGCAATAATGAGCAATAAATGTCATTTAATGATACGTTACATAAATCAAAGAAAATATTCTGTAACGTTCTTGGCTTTTAAGATGTAATAAATACTGTATCCGGTCCCTCATAGGTTATCAGGTTCATACCCTTGGATCTTTGTGCTTTAAATGACCTGAATAGGTACGGGCTCTACATCTCCTGAGTAATTGCCCGTGCCTTTTCCAATATCTTTGCTCGCACCTGTTATTTCCCCTGTCTCTTAATTAGTTTTCCTCTTTTTGACTATTTGACCATTCCACGTGTCATAACACGTCATCTGCAATATAAAAAACTTAATTTTTCCCAATACAGATAGTCCCCCCACTTTTCATTTATTTATCGATTAAATACTTGGGAAGTGGACTGCTAAAAAGGAAATTTTTGCCACCATCAATGCAATGACATCATTGACGCTTCAATTGTCCCTTCCATTTAATGCTCTGTACACGTGTCGCTTTTTCCACTGGATCTTCAGTTTTGCAGATTTTTTTCAAAAATTTTACGATTCCACAATTTACGAAGAGATAGTTTCCTTTATTATAGGCTTTCCATAATTACACTTCTCTCTTTTGACGGTTTATTTCATATATAAATTCTACTCGTGTTCTCTTGTTTTCTTCTTCATAAAAATTTACTGAGTGCTTTTACAACACTTTTTAATTTTTTACTCAAATTGCTCTTTCTTCACCAAGTCGTCTTCAAACCCTAACCCTAAATGAACTTCCATTTTAGATAATTTTCCCAATGCCCCAGTTAGGCATAGGAGAGGCAGAGGCGGTAGACTCCGCAATTTAGGATCTACACGGGGTGGCAGCTCTAGTTCTGCTACTCCTTCTTCTAGTTCTGGTGTCCCTTCCAGAACGAAAATTCCATCTTCCAAGGGCAAAGAACCTTCCGAACCTTTGCAAGAGCCTTCAGTGGAGGAAATAGTTCCTCATGACTTATCTTTTGACCATGACAGAGAATCCCTCAACAAACAAGTTGTCGGCTTAGATTACGCCGATACCTATCCTACTTTAATTACAGAAGTTTTAATTTCTGTAGTTCGCAGAGATTGCTATTGGAGCAGCAATCTTCCTATTGAAATTCCTAATCCAAATAAGAGAATTTCATCTTTCAAGGATGGTCATTCTTTTGTTTATACTTACCATTTTACTTTGGGGTTCAAACCAGCCATTGATCCCGTAATCCTCGATTTTTGCCATTTTTTCAAAGTCTGCTTAGCATAAATTGGCCTGATTATTTGGAGAATTGTTGCCTGTTTGAGGCATTTGTCGAACAAGGCAGGGGTTGATTTCACCTTCTCTCACCTCATTCATCTTTACTCTCCCAAGCTATTTCGTAATGGTGTATTTACCTTAGCTACGAGAAGTAAAAGGGTTTTAGTTAGCCCCGAAGATGATAAGGACCGTGGTTGGTACGCACGATTTGTTGCTGTACCCACGGTGGGCTTGGTGGGTGAAGAGAATATTCCTTTTCCTGAAAAATGGAATCTTGCACGTAAGTCTTCCTTTCTTCTTTGTTTTTTATTTTTTTTCTTGAATACTGTTTACTTTCTCTTACCAATTTTCCCTTTTTTACAGCAACTTTGGGAATTGTGGACCCCATCTCTAATTTTCACGGTTGGGTAGATAAGCTTTTGAAAACCGTGCCTATGGAGGCTAGGTCTTGGAAATCTATTTCCAATCTTCACGGTTGGAAAGTAAAAACCCACGGTAAAAGTTTTTGTTTCACTTTTTTTTTACGTGGGAACTTTCACTTTAATGATTCAAACTTCATTCTTTTACCAGGATTTTCAATAAGAGGAATTGCTGCAGAAGCGGTGGTGGCCACTCGTGCATCTTCGGGAGCTTACCTTGACTTAGGTAAAGCTCAAGGTACCTTAGTAAAGAGGAAATTCATAGAAGAAGAATCTGAAGAAGAAGAAAAAAATAGAGAAGGTAGTTCTCTGAGGCAAAGATCTAGGAGATGTGTTGTTACTGATGACGATGCTAAAGTCTCTCCCCGTGCCTCTCCTAATGAAACCGCTCATCTCGTTTCTGATGACGAGATAGCCCTCCAGGACACCCACGAGTCTATTAGGGACCTTTTTGTTGGGGGCTTCGAAGGTGGTGAATAAGGCACGGTTTTAGATGAACCTCCCCTTTCTTCTTTTTCAACACATGTCTCCTCCGTTTTACCCGTTTCTTCTTCTCTGCTTCCCCTACCAACTTCTACTCCTCCTCCTACTGTTTTCACTACTTCTACAGCTTCTCCTTCCACAATTCCTTTTTCTACTTTTCAACATATAGAAGCGGGTTCTTCAAGTAGAAGTATGACTATGAGGAGTATGACCTTAGAAGTTCCTGCAATTAGCAGTCTTTTGAGGAAATCTGGTCAAGCTGACATATGGCTCGAGCCTTTGATTGGCCCAATAGAGAAAGAAAAAATGAACAGCCACAGCTGCTTGACATTAATGAACGATATTGTTTATTCCACTCTGAAGGTATTTTTCTTACTTTTGTTGATTTTTTAATTTTTTTTACCTTTATACTTTCACTTACTTTTTCTGTTGACTGCAGGCTAACCTTATTGGTACGGAGCTAATGGGCCGAATCTCTCTTCTAGAGAAGGTAGCTCGTGACTCCAAGAAAAAGATCATCGAAGCTGAAAGAGTGGCTGATGCGGCTCAATGGGAAGCAGCCAATTGGATGGGGCAATTTGAAAGTGCTCAAGAAGCCTTAGATGATTTACAACAAAGCAAGAGCCAACTAGAGCAACAGAAATGAGTACTCACTTCAGAGTTAGCCGTGGCTAAAGCTTCTTCAGTCCAAATAGAGAAGGACAAGGAGCACCTTGAGTTATCCTTTTTGGACCAGTTATCAAAAGCAAGTGAAGAAATTAGAGAGCTCAGGGCACTCCTTGGTCAAAAAGAAGTGTATGCGGGGGAGCTGGTGGTGCAGAATCCTACTCAAGTTCAATAAGACTTGAGAATTTCTTCAGATAAGGTTTGTACCTTAGAAAATTCTCACGCCTCTCTCCAAACTTCTTTAAATTCCTCTTTGACCGAGAACGAATAGTTGAAAAACAAGATCTCAGCTTGGGAGAAGGACTATGAACTTCTTGAGGAAAAATCAGATATTGAGGTTACGTGGACCTTTCTGAACTCTCGACGTGATGCTTTAATTGAAGCTAGTCAAGAAAATTTCGATTTAAAATCTGAGTTGACTAAGTTCTTAGAGACTATTGAAAAAACTCAACGGCCATTAGACTCTCCTTCCCCTGTAGTCGAAGTTCCCGCAGCTGAAAACGTTGAATCTGAAGTAGCCGGGATTGAAGATGAGAATATTGTGTCCGTACTTCTTGTTCCTGAGGGTGAGGCTAACATGACTTAGATTTCAGAAGCTGAAACTTCTACAACTCTTGCTTCTATCATCGGTCCTGTTAACTCGAGTCAAATTGAAATCTTGCCTGAAGTTGAGACCTTGCCTGAGGTTGAGATCTTGTCTACGGCTCAAGTTCCAATTAAATCTGACATAGTTGCTTCTAATGTGCCTGCCTTCTCGTGACTTAGTTATCCCTTTAGTTTATTCAAGGATTTCTTTTATAGAACAAGTCCCTAGTTCATAATAGGGCGTTTGTATTTAGTTTATTAAGAAGTTTTTACTGCTTCTACTTACTCTACTCTTGCCTTTTTACTTGTCAAGGACTTAGAGAATAGTTTTGCATTTTTACTCTTTGAAAATGCTTGGTGATTAATCTCATGACTTATCAACATGAGTTTTATAAAAGAGGGCCCTTTTATATATTGATACTTAATGAAGAAGACGTCTCAACTTCATAATGGTATTTCAATACGATCAAAGAAATAGGAATACACATGTTCTGTATGAAATTACTTTGACAAGTTTTTATTCATAAACCTTGACAAGCTTTACATGTATTTGAATTACATCTATAACTTTCTCGTAACTGTTTTCCTTGTAACAGATTTTTGTACAAAGAAAACAATAGGAACGAGGTTTTTACTTATAACCTGTTTTAATACACAGTCATTACCCTAACTATTGAGGGATTTATGTAAGATCCCTTTAGCTTCAAAACATTACGAAGGGTTTGAGAAGTGACTCCATTGTTCTTAAGGGAAGGAATACTATGATGTGTGCTTCTAGTTTTGTAACTTTTTTCTTGCACTTGTCTCAGCTTTCATTTTGCATTTGCACTCGTGCCTGTGTATACTGCATAGTCCCCCAAGTGTTTGAGCGTTGAAGTATAAAACCTCGATCACTTGTTAATGTCTATCTCTTGGTCCTTTTCCTGAAAAGGAAAAACATACGAGACTCGGGGGTGCAATTTAAGATGAAGACAGCTTAACCCGTTTGTATTTCTATCAGAACAATTGTAACCCTAGGCCTGTAATTTTATTGTATTCTATTTTGCCTTACAGGTCGTGACTCATCATTTAGTACGGGCTAGCGTTTTGCCTAGCATCTAAAATTGTTAGTAAAACTTGAATAAGTTAAAAATGAATTTTAAGATGATGATACCTGACCATGGGTATTTCCCTAGAAGTAATATCTCTTCAAATAGACAGCATTCCAGTGTGAAGGTAGGATTTTCCCGTCCATTGTTTCCAACTCGTATGCTCCTTTTCCTGCAATATCCCTAATTCTATAGGGTCCTTCTCATGTTGGACTTAGCTTTCCTGAATTAGGTGCTTTTGTAGACTGAAAAACCTTTTTGAGAATGAAGTCCCCAATTTTGAAGAACCTGAGGTGTGCCTTTCTGTTATAATATCGTTCAATAACTTGCTTCTGCGCTGCCATTCTTATTAAGGCAGCTTCTCTTTTTCCCTCGAGTAAATCAAGGTTAACCCGCATCTCTTCATTATTCACTTCCTCCGTTGTTTGCATAAGCCGCGTGCTTTGTTCACCTATCTCAACTGGAATCAAGGCCTCAGCTCCATAAACTAATGAAAATGGGGTTTCTCTCGTGCTTGTTTTCGTAGTAGTACGATAAGCCCATAAAACCCCAGGTAATACCTCAGGCCAATTACCCTATGATTCCTGTAACCGCTTCTTCAAATTACTGATGATGATCTTGTTCGTGGACTCCGCTTGCCCATTCCCTACTGGGTGATACGGCGTGGATGTTATCCTTTTGATTTTCCAACTTTGGAGAAATTTCATGATTTGAGCTCCTATGAATTGCGGACCATTATCACACACGATCTCCTTCGGTACATAGAATCGACATATTATGTTTCTCCAAATGAAATCTTTGACTTCTTTCTCTCTTACATGTTTAAACGCTCCTGCTTCCACCCATTTAGTAAAATAATCAATAAGTACAAGTAGAAACTTTACCTGACCTATTGCTTGCGATAATGGACCTACGATATCCATTCCCCATTACATGAAGGGCCGCGGGGCTATAACCGAGTGTAGTAACTCTGCTGGTCCGTGCATGTTGTTACCGTGCCTTTGGCATTTGTCGCATTTAGATACGAAATTTTCAGCTTCTTCCTCCATTTTAGGCCAGTAATATTCTGCGCTAATTAAAGTTTTCACTAACGATCTTCCACCTGCGTGATTTCCACAATGTCCCTCGTGTATTTCCCTCATTACGTACTCCATTTGGGAAGGTCCGAGACATTTAGCTAAGGGGCCACCGAACATCTTTAGATAAAAATTCCCTTGTTTTAAACAGTACCGGGCTGCCTTCTTTCGTAGAGCGTGAGCCTTCTTCTTATCATAAGGAACGGTACCATACTGCAAAAAAGCGACGATTTCGTTTCTCCAATCCCAGGTTAAATGATTAAAATTTATCTCATTTTTATCAGGTTCGAGGGCTGAATGGAATAAATATATGATTGAGGCATTTGCATCACTTGCTACATCATCTGCGGATGCAAGATTAGCTAAAGCGTCTGCTTCACCATTTTCATCCCTTGGAATTTGTACAATTTTCCAAGTTTGGAATTGTTTAATCAATTCCCGCACCTTTCCTAAATACTATTGCATCCTGGCTATGAAAGTCCCCAGTATTTGATTAACCACGAGTTGTGAATCACTTTTGATCATTATTTGATTTATTCCAAGTTCTCGTGCCAATTCCAATCCTGCAATCATAGCCTCGTGCTCTGCTTCATTGTTAGTCATTGAAATACATTTAATTGCGTGTCTAATAGTTTCACCTGTGGGTGGTACGAAGACAATACCTAACCCTGATCCATTTACATTAGATGAACCATCAATAAATAATGTTCACGTACCTGGATTTGCTCCATTGAGTACTTGAACTTTTTTATCGGCTTCGAACTGTATCCCCTGGCTGAAATCTGCCACGAAATCAGCTAATACTTGTGTTTTATTGCCGTTCTGGGCAAGTATGTGATTTAATACTCACTTAATTCTATAGCCCACTTGGCTAATCTACCTGACAATTCATGTTTTTGTAATATACTTCGTAATGGATGTGCAGTTACCACAACGATTGGATGACATTGAAAGTATGGTCTTAATTTTCTAGATGCCATAATTAAAGCAAGTGCTAGCTTTTCCAGTCGTGGATACCATGTTTCTGCATCTAACAGAGACTTACTAACATAATAAATAGGAGATTGCTTACCTTGTTCTTCACGAACCAAAACTGCACTTACCGCTACTTCTGAAACTGTAAGATAGATGAACAATTTTTCCCCTACCTTTGGTTTTGCCAGTAAAGGTGGGTTTGATAAGTAAGTCTTCAAATTCTTGAGTGCCTGTTGACACTCCTTATCCCACTCAAAATGTTCCTGCTTTTTAAGAGCTGAGAAAAATGTAAAGCATTTTTCTGAAGATTTGGAAATAAACCTGCCTAAAGCTGCGATTCTTCCCGTTAATCTCTGCACCTCCTTTTTGTTTAAAAGTACATCAGGGATTTCTTCGATAGCTTTAATCTGCGCGGGGTTAACCTCGATACCCCGGTTAGAGACAGGAAATCCTAAAAACTTCCCTGATGCGATATATGATCTTCTGAATGCTGCGTTTTAACAAACATGTCATCTATATAAACCTCCATGGTTTTACCTAAATGTTCTTGGAACATTTGAGTCACTAACCTCTGATAAGTCGCACCTGCATTCTTAAGACCAAAAGGCATTAGCTTATAACAATAAGTCCCTCTGTCTGTTATGAAAGAAGTTTTTTCTTCATCTTCTGGATCCATTTTGATTTGGTTATAGCCTGAATAAAAACATAAAAGCTCATGTCCCGCAGTAGCATCAATTAACTGGTCTATATGTGGCAGAGGAAAAGAATCTTTTGGACAAGCTTTATTAAGGTCTGTGTAATCTACACAGATTTGCCACTTACCGTTCTTTTTTGGTACCGCGACAGTGTTAGCTAACCAGTCAGGGTACTTTACCTCACGAATAGAACCAATCTTGAGTAATTTTTGAACTTCTTCGTGAATCACCTTATTTTTAAATGTTCCTTGCTTTCTTTTCTTTTGCTTAACTGGAGGATATGATAGATCTTCATTTAATTTATGAGTCATCACCTCCGGTGGTATCCCTGTCATATCAGAATGGGACCAAGCAAAACAATCCGCGTTAGCTTTTAAAAATTCAATTAGTTTACGTTTTACCTCAGGGCTAAGGTTGGCTCCAATATACACTTTCCTCTCAGGCTAGTGTATGAACAGAATTACTTCTTCTAACTCCTCAATAGTTGTTTTGATGTTATCATTTTCCTCCAGTTCTCGAATAGTATCAGGTCTCGAGTCCATATCTATCTGATTTTGTTCAGTTGGGGCTGATACCGCACCTCCTCCAACTGAATTTTGTAATTGCTATTTGGCTTCATCCCTGTTGGTTGGATTTGCAACGGAATTGATGCTTCTTGAGGCCTGTTGATCGCCTCTGATTTGATATATTCGCCATGGTGATGGAAATTTAACAACTTGATGTAACGTTGATGGTACATCATCCATGTCATGAATCCATGGCCTTCCCAAGATAGCGTTATAAGCCATTTCCATATCTACAACTTGAAATTTGGTATCTTTCATAACACTTTCTGCGAAAGTAGTTAGGATTGCTTCTCCTTTTGTTAAAACACTAGAGTTATCGAACCCCGACAAAGTATGCGCTTTTGGAATTAATTTCTTTTCAGCTTGCATTTCCCGTAATACCCTTAAAAGGAGGATATTTACGGAACTTCCTGGATCAATCAAAACTCGTTTTACATTAGTATCATATATAAGTAAGGATATTACCAGTGCGTCATTATGTGGAGATAATACACCCTCTGCATCTGCATCATCGAATGTAATATTTTCGCCTTCCAGGTGCTGTCGTACACATTTCCCGTGGGTAATAGTGACTTTTGAAACTTTATTTGATGTTGTATATGTTACACCGTGAACATCTTCTCCCCCAGTTATGACATTGACGGTTCTTTTGGAAGATGGTGGTTTTGGGGGCACCTTCCTATCTTTCATGTAAGCCTCCTTGCCCTTTTCACTGAATAACTCAATAAGATATCCTTGCTTTAACAAATGATCAACTTCACTTTGTAAAAATCTGCATTCAGATGTCTTATGACCATGGTCATTATGAAATTCACACCAATGATCAGGATTACGCCGGTATCGATTTGACCTCATCTCTTTTGGCCATCGAACCTTGTCTCCCATGCTTCTTAAAACAGCCACGAGTTCAGAATTGGTGACATTGAAATTATAGCCACCAAATCTTGCTTTTGAATTTCTATCATCATCTCGTGACCCTTGTTTGTTGCACTCATTCCTGAATCTAGATGAAGACCCTGACTCGTTATTTCTAGATTTGTTATCATACCTTTGATTATCTGACTTTGACCATTAGTCCTTCCCCGCAGGTCCCATATATGGCTCATACCTATTTTTTCCAGACC
Source organism: Nicotiana glauca (assembly GCA_026770625.1). Lineage (NCBI taxonomy): Eukaryota > Viridiplantae > Streptophyta > Magnoliopsida > Solanales > Solanaceae > Nicotiana > Nicotiana glauca. The sequence goes on along the minus strand of MU728088.1, from coordinate 51,209 downwards.
GCCTTTAATTTTCTGCGCGCCTTGAACTTACTCTTTCTTCTTTTTGGACCCTTTAAACGATATCCTCTTCAATCCGCAACTTTGTGCTGTACCTATTAGAAACATCATTCCACGTTGTAGCAGGAAATTCTCGAAGGCTTTCTTTGAGCTTCCTCGTAGCTTCAGAGCTTCTTTCATTCAAATTACTTGTAAATGCTATAGCTGCCCAATTGTCAGGTACACGTGGCAAAGTCATTCTTTCACGTTGAAACCTATCGACAAAATCTCGAAGTAGTTCTGAATCTCCTTGTTTGATTTTGAATATATCCTCCGTTCTCTTTTCCACCTTTTGGGCTCCCAAATGTGCTTTGATGAAGGAATCTTCAAGCTCAGCAAAAGAATTTATAGAATTTTTGGGTAAAAGAGAATAACGGGTTAATGCCCCTTTGGTGAGTGTTTCACCAAATTTTTTTACCATAACTGATTCAATTTCCTGCTTTGTCAAATCGTTGCCTTTCACGCCAGTTGTAAATGCTATCACATGGTCTCGAGGGTCTGTTGTTCCATCATACTTTGGGGCATCAGGCATTTTGAATTTTTTCGGAATTGGAAGGGGGGCAGCACTTGGTTTCCACGGTTGTTGTGAATATTTGTCCATATCCACTCATTTGATTACAGGTGGAACTCCGGGGATTTGCTCAATACGGTCGTTCTGTTCCTTAAGCTGTCTCTGCAAGGTTAGTACTAAATTTTGTAAATGAGAATTAGATGAATTACCTGGTTGTCCTCCTTGTGTCTCACTGGGGTTTCCTTCATTTTTAGAATGAACAAGCCCAGAGCGAGGATTTTCCAATTTGTCGTTATTAGGTGTTAGTGTGGGTGATGCAGCCGGTAGCCGACTGACCAGGGTCTGAAGAGCTTTGCTAACTCGCACATCAATTATTTTTTTAAAGCTTCCTCCACCATTTCGAGCTGTTCAGATTGCTCTTGTTCACCAGAATGGATATCAGGAGTACCCTCACGAGATTGTCGTGGTGAACCATGCAGGGAAGGAACCAGGTCGACGTTTTGTGAATTTTCCTGGTTTTATTGTATTTGATTTTCCTGGTTTCCAAGGATATTGTCATTGCTTGCCATAGTTAACAAAAATTTATTATCAGATTCCCGGTAACGGAACCAATTTATTTAACCAAAAAATAGAACTTTAATCAAACTTAAGAATACATGAAAACACGGGTTACTGATAATTAGAAGAAGAGATGTAGATAAACTTTTGAGAAGGAAATAGTATGAAAGCAAGTAAATCAAGTATATTTTAATATTTCACTGTGTGTTACAATTGATAACTATTGGATCAGCAATCTTCCTATTGAAATTCCTAATCCAAATCAGAGAATTTCATCTTTCAAGTCTAGTCATTCCTTTGTTTATACCTACCATTTTACTTTGGGGTTCAAACAAGCTATTAATCCCGTAATCCTCGATTTTTGCCGTTTTTTCAAAGTCTGCTTACCACAAATTGGCCCGATTATTTGGAGAATTGTTGCCTGTTTGAGGCCTTTGTCGAACAAGGCAGGTGTTGATTTCACATTCTCTCACCTCATTCATCTTTACTCTCCCAAGCTATTTCGAAATGGTGTATTTACCTTAGCTGCGAGAAGTAAAAGGGTTTTAGTTAGTCCCAAAGATGATAAGGACCGTGGTTGGTACGCACGGTTTGTTGCTGTACCCACGGTGGGCTTGGTGGGTGAAGAGAATATTCCTTTTCCTAAAAAATAGAATCTTGCACGTAAGTCTTCCTTTCTTATTTATTTTTTATTTCTTTTCTTGAATACTGTTTACTTTCTCTTACCTATTTTCCCTTTTTTTACAGCAACTATGGGAATTGTGGACCCCATCCCTATTTTTCACGGTTGGGTAGATAAGCTTTTCAAGACCGTGCCTATGGAGGCTAGGTCTTGGAAATCTATTTCCAATCTTCACGGTTGGAAAGTAAAAACCCACGGTACAATTGATAACTATAAAATGAGGAAGAGGTATCAATTGTAACACACAATGAAATATTGAAATATACTTGATTTACTTGCTTTCATACTATTTCCTCTCAAAAGTCTATCTACATCTTTTCTTCTGATTATCAGCAACCCGTGTTTTCATATATTCTTAAGTTTGATCAAAGTTTTATTTTTTGGTTAAACAAATTGGTTCCATTACCGGGAATCTGATAATCAATTTCTATTAACTATGGCAAGCAATGACAATATCCTTGGAAACCAGGAAAATCAAATCCAACAAGACCAGGAAAATTCACAAAACGTCGACCTGGTCCCTTCCCCACATGGTTCACCACGACAATCTCGTGAGGGTACTCCTGATATCCATTCTGGTGAACAAGAGCAATCTGAACAGCTCGAAATGGCAGAGGAAGCTTTACAAAAAATAATTTATGCGCGAGTTAGCAAAGCTCTTCAGACCCTGGTCAGTCGGCTACCGGTTGCATCACCCACACCAACCCCTAATAACGACACATTGGAAAATCCACACTCTGGGCTTGTTCATTCTGAAAATAAAGGAAACCCCAGTGAGACATAGGGAGGAGAACCAGGTAATTCATCTAATTCTCATTTACAAAATTTAGTACTAACCTTGCAGAGATAGCTTAAGGAACAGAACGACCGTATTGAGCAAATCCCCAGAGTTCCACCTGTAATCAAAGGAGTGGATATGGGCAGATATTCACAACAACCTTGGAAACCAAGTGCTGCCCCCCTTCCAATTTCGAAAAAATTCAAAATGCCTGATGTGCTGAAGTATGATAGAACAACAGACCCTCGAGACCACGTGACAGCATTTACAACTGGCGTGAAAGGCAATGATTTGACAAAGCAGGAAATTGAATCAGTTCTGGTCAAAAAATTTGGTGAAACACTCACCAAAGGGGCATTAACCTGGTATTCTCTTTTACCCGAAAATTCTATAAATTCTTTTGCTGAGCTTGCAGATTCCTTCATCAAAGCACATTCGGGAGCCCAAAAGGTGGAAAAGAGAATGGAGGATATATTCAAAATCAAACAAGGAGATTCAGAACTACTTCGAGATTTTGTCGATAGGTTTCAACGTGAAAGAATGACTTTGCCACGTGTACCTGACAATTGGGCAGCTACAGCATTTACAAGTAATTTGAATGAAAGAAGCTCTGAAGCTACGAGGAAGCTTAAAGAAAGCCTTCGAGAATTTCCTGCTACAACGTGGAATGATGTTTATAATAGGTACAGCACGAAGTTGCGGATTGAAGAGGATATCGTTTCAAGGGTCCAAAAAGAAGAAAGAGTAAGTTGAAGGCGTGCAGAAAATGAAAGGCGGTCTGGAAAAAATAGGTACGAGCCATATATAGGACCTGCGGGGAAGGACTCACGGTCAAGGTCAGATAATAAAAGGTATTATAACAAATCTAGAAACAACGAGTCAGGGTCTTCATCTAGATCCAGGAACGAGCACAACAAACAAGGGTCACGAAATGATGATAGAAATTTAAAACCAAGATTTGGTGGCTATAATTTCAATGTCACCAATTCTGAGCTCGTGGCTGTTTTAAGAAGCATGGGAGACAAGGTTCGATGGCCAAAAGAGATGAGGTCAAATCCAAACCGGCGTAATCCTGATCATTAGTGTGAATTTCATAATGACCATGGTCATAAGACATCTGAATGCAGATTTTTACAAAGTGAAGTTGATTATTTGTTAAAGCAAGGATATCTTACTGAGTTATTCAGTGAAAAGGGCAAGGAGGCTTACATGAAAAATAGGCAGGTTCCCCCAAAACCACCATCTCCCAAAAGAACCGTCAATGTCATAACCGGGGGAGAAGATGTTCACGGTGTAACATATACAACATCAAATAAAGTTTCAAAAGTCACTATTACCCACGGGAAACGTGTACGACAGCACTTGGAAGACGAAAGTATTACATTCGATGATGCAGATGCAGAGGGTGTATTATCTCCACATAATGACGCACTGGTAATATCCTTACTTATACATGATACTAATGTAAAACGAGTTTTGATTGATCCAGGAAGTTCCGTAAATATCCTCCTTTTAAGGGTATTACGAGAAATGCAAGCTGAAGAGAAATTAATTCCAAAAGCGCATACTTTGTCGGGGTTCGATAACTCTAGTGTTTTAACAAAAGGAGAAGCAATCCTAACTACTTTCGCAGAAAGTGTTATGAAAGATACCAAATTTCAAGTTGTAGATATGGAAATGGCTTATAACGCTATCTTGGGAAGGCCATGGATTCATGACATGGATGATGTACCATCAACGTTACATCAAGTTGTTAAATTTCCATCACCATGGGGAATATATCAAATCAAAGGCAACAGGCCTCAAGAAGCATCAATTCCATTGCAAATCCAACCAACAGGGATGAAGCCAAATAGCAATTACAAAATTCAGTTGGAGGAGGTGCGGTATCAGCCCCAACTAAACAAAATTAGATAGATATGGACTCGAGACCTGATACTATTCAAGAACCGGAGGAAAATGATAACATCAAAACAACCATTGAGGAGTTAGAAGAAGTAATTCTGTTCATACACTAGCCTGAGAGGAAAGTGTATATTGGAGCCAACCTTAGCCCTGAGGTAAAACGTAAACTAATTGAATTTTTAAAAGCTAACGCAGATTATTTTGCTTGGTCCCATTCTGATATGACAGGGATACCACCGGAGGTGATGACTCATAAATTAAATGAAGATCTATCATATCTTCCAGTTAAGCAAAAGAAAAGAAAGCAAGGAACATTCAAAAATAAGGTGATTCACGAAGAAGTTCAAAAATTACTCAAGATCGGTTCTATTCGTGAGGTAAAGTACCCTGACTGGTTAGCTAACACTGTCGTGGTACCAAAAAAGAACGGTAAGTGGCGAGTCTGTGTAGATTACACGGACCTTAATAAAGCTTGTCCAAAAGATTCTTTTCCTATGCCACATATAGACCAGTTAATTGATGCTACTGCGGAACATGAGCTTTTATGTTTTTTAGATGCATATTCAGGCTATAACCAAATCAAAATGGATCCAGAAGATGAAGAAAAAACTTCTTTCATAACGAATAGAGGGACTTATTGTTATAAGGTAATGCCTTTTGGTCTTAAGAATGCAGGTGCGACTTATCAGAGGTTAGTACTCAAATGTTCCAAGAACATTTAGGTAAAACCATGGAGGTTTATATAGATGACATGTTTGTTAAAATGCAGCATTCAGAAGATCATATATCGCGTTTATCTGAAACATTCAAAATTTTGCGAAAATATAATATGAAGTTGAATCCAGAAAAATGTGCATTTGTTGTGGCATCAGGGAAGTTTTTAGGATTTCTTGTCTCTAACCGGGGTATCGAGGTTAACCCTGCGCAGATTAAAGCTATCGAAGAAATCCCTGATGTACTTTTAAACAAAAAGGAGGTGCAGAGATTAACGGGAAGAATCACAGCTTTAGGCAGGTTTACTTCTAAATCTTTAGAAAAATGCTTTAAATTTTTCTCCGCTCTTAAAAAGTAGGAACATTTTGAGTGGGATAAGGAGTGTCAACAGGCACTCAAGAATTTGAATACTTACTTATCAAACCCACCTTTACTGGCAAAACCAAAAGTAGGGGAAAAATTGTTCATCTATCTTGCAGTTTCAGAAGTAGCGGTAAGTGCAGTTTTGGTTCGTGAAGAACAAGGTAAGCAATCTCCTATTTATTATGTTAGTAAGTCTCTATTAGATGCAGAAACACGGTATCCACGACTGGAAAAGCTAGCACTTGCTTTAATTATGGCATCTAGAAAATTAAGACCATACTTTCAATGTCATCCAATTGTTGTGGTAACTGCATATCCAGTACAAAGTATATTACAAAAACATGACTTGTCAGGTAGATTAGCCAAGTGGGCTATAGAATTAAGTGAGTATTAAATCACATACTTGCCAAGAACGGCAATAAAACACAAGTATTAGCTGATTTCGTGGAAGATTTCAGCCAGGGGATACAGTTCGAAGCCGATAAAAAAGTTCAAGTACTCAATGGAGCAAATCCAGGTACGTGGACATTATTTACTGATGGGTCATCTAGTGTAAATGGATCAGGGTTAGGTATTGTCTTCGTACCACCCACAGGTGAAACTATTAGACATACAATTAAATGTATTTCAATGACTAACAATGAAGCAGAGCATGAGGCTATGATTGCACGATTGGAATTGGCACGAGAACTTGGAATAAATCAAATAATGATCAAAAGTGATTCACAACTCGTGGTTAATCAAATATTGGGGACTTTCATAGCCAGGATGCAATAGTATTTAGAAAAGGTGAGGGAATTGATTAAACAATTCCAAACATGGAAAATTGTACAAATTCCAAGGGATGAAAACGGTGAAGCAGATGCTTTAGCTAATCTTGCATCCGCAGCTGATGTAGCAAGTGATGCGAATGCCTCAATCATACATTTATTCCATTCAGCTCTCGAACCTGATAAAAATGAGGTAAATTTTAATCATTTAACCTGGGATTGGAGAAACAAAATCGTCGCTTTTTTGCAGCATGGTATCGTGCTTGATGATAAGAACAAGGCTCACGCTCTACGAAAGAAGGCATCCTGGTACTATTTAAAACAAGGGAATTTGTATCGAAAGATTTTCGGTGGCCCCTTAGCTAAATGTCTCGGACCTTCCCAAACGGAGTACATAATGAGGGAAATACACGAGGGACATTATGGAAATCACGCAGGTGGAAGATCGTTAGTGAAAACTTTAGGGCAGGATATTACTGGCCTAAAACGGAGGAAGAAGCTTAAAATTTCATATCTAAATGCAACAAATGCCAAAGGCACGGTAACAACATGCACGAACCAGCAGAGTTACTATACTCGGTTATAGCCCCGTGGCCCTTCATGAAATAGGGAATGGATATCGTAGGTCCATTACCGCAAGCAAAAGGTCAGGTAAAATTTCTACTTGTACTTACTGATTATTTTACTAAATGGGTGGAAGCAGGAGCGTTTAAAGAGGTAAGAGAGAAAGAAGTCAAAGATTTCATTTGGAGAAATATAATATGTCGATTCGATGTACCGAAGGAGATCGTGTGTGATAATGGTCCACAATTCATAGGAGCTCAAATCACGGAATTTCTCCAAAGTTGGCAAATCAAAAGGATAATATCCACGCCGTATCACCCAGTAGGGAATGGGCAAGCAGAGTCAACGAACGAGATCATCATCAGTAATTTGAAGAAGCGGTAACAGGAATCAAAGGGTAATTGGCCTGAGGTATTACCTGGGATTTTATGGGCTTATCGTACTACTATGAAAACAAGCACGGGAGAAACCCTATTTTTGTTAGTTTATGGAGCTGTGGCCTTGATTCCAGTTGTGATAGGTGAACCAAGCACGCGGTTTATGCAAACAACGGAGGAAGTGAATAATGAAGAGATGCGGGTTAACCTTGATTTTCTCGAGGGAAAAAGAGAAGCTGCCTTAATAAGAATGGCAGCACAGAAGCAAGTTATTGAACGATATTATAACAGAAAGGCACGCCTCAGGTTATTCAAAATTGGGGACTTCGTTCTCAAAAAGGTTTTTCAGTATACAAAAGCACCTAATTCAGGAAAGCTAAGTCCAACATGGGAAGGACCCTATAGAATTAGGGGTATTGCAGGAAAAGGAGCATACGAGTTGGAAACAATGGACGGGAAAATCCTACCTCCACACTAGAATGCTGTCCATTTGAAGAGATATTACTTCTAGGGAAATACCCATTGTCAGGTATCATCATGTTAAAATTCATTTTTAACTTATTCAAGTTTTACTAACAATTTTGGATGCTAGGCAAAACGCTAGCCCATACTAAATGATGAGTCACGACCTGTAAGGAAAAACAGAATACAATAAAATTCCAGAATTTGTTGGCCGGAGTAAGTTTGTTTTAATGATTGACAAAGGAACACATTCATTGAACCAGGTCCACACAAAGTGTACACAAGACACAGATAGATTCAAGCACAAGACATGCACGTGAAAGAGATGAATAAGTGGTTATATCTTATATCTCCTGAACGAAAAGGTTTCATAATTGATAAGGAGCAAGACTCCTTACTAGAACAGAACTCTATCGTAAATAGGGGAGGAGTTAGAAGTTGAAGATAACTAGAACTCTTCCATCAAGGAAGAGTATAACCTTAGAACTCTAGTTAATCCTATTCTACTAACTCTATATATTTCAGGATGTTCTCTTTTACAGGTGACACACAAACGCTGATGTCACAACCCGAAATTCTCACCTTCGGGGCCATGATGGCGCCTAACATTTCATTTGCTAGGCAAGCCAACCTTAGAACAATTTATACATTTTTCAACACTTTAAACTAAATAATGAGAAAGAACTGAAATAATTGTAATAATCTAAAGTAAAGTGTGGAAGCTATAACAACTAAAATATCTGAAACAACCCCGGACCCGGTGTGTCAAGTGCACGAGCTACTAGAATAGCACAAATAAAGGTATGAATAAAATATAAAGTTGTCTGAAGGAAAGTACACAACTAAATAAAAGGAAAGGGGACTCTAAGAGTTGCGAACGCTGAGCAACAGTACCTCAAGCCTCCACGAAGCTGGCCAATCCGAGCACGCTAATAACCGTCGCCGGGACCAACTCCAAAATCTGCACAAGAAGTGCAGAGTGTAGTATGAGTACAACCGACCCCATGTACATTGTAAGTGTCGGGCCTAACCTTGACGAAGTAGTGACGAGGCTAAGATAGGTCACTCACACTACAACCTGTACGCAGTATATAATAAAGACAGGAAAAGGAAATACGTAACAAAATAAGACAGCTAACTGAAGATAATAGTTAAAGCCTTAAGAAATAAACCAGTGACAATCAAAATTACCAATCCTTAGAGTTTCAAATGAAAATACCAAAAACCAACAAAGCTCAAGGAAATAGAAACACATAGGTTGTTGCAGCACACAACCCGATCCCACCCTACAACACAATCCTCCCTTATTCCACTGTAACAATATCAAAAATCATAAATAAATATATGTTGTGGCGCGCAACCCGTTCCCACCATATAACAAAATCAGTATCACAATTCATCCTTATTTCGCCATATCAATCCACTCTTATTTCACATGTTGTGGCGTACAACCCGATCCCACCATATCAGTACAAATTCACCCTTATTCCTCCGTATCAGTCCACCCTTATTTCACTTGTTGTAGAGTGCAACCCCAAGCCACCATATCAGTAAAAATGTTCAATGAGTGCAATCAAACCAATAGTTCAATTAACAAGAATCTCTATGATTAATGAATATAATGGAAAAAGAAAGGAAAATTTATATCAACTTGGGAATTCATATGTATAATAACACACGGCAAGACAAGTCTAGTAAATGACGATTAACAAGGTGCAATTAAGTAAATTAAGCCAAAATAGCTGCGAGTCATGTAAATATGGAAAGGTCTAACATTTTTGACAGGAGAAACAATGATTAACAAGTAGCAACAAAAGCATGGAAGGCATTTAGAGCACATAATAGTTAAGGCATGGAATGAATGATTAAGGAAAAGCGTAAAATCAGGGAAATAAGTAATTCGGCGGCGTATAATCACTCGTCACCTTGAATATACGCCGCAACACATGGAATTCACATAGAATATAGTCTGAGGGTTCCTAATTTCCTAAAATCATGGTTAAACTCAACACTTACCTTACTCCACAGTCAGCTCAGAGCTCTACCGGGGCCTTTCCCCTAGAATTCGCCTTCAAACCACTCATATCTAACCACAATTGACTCAATAATATCAAATATTGCTAAAGGAATCAATTACAATACATAATTTACGATTCCCACACTTTTCCCCAAAAAATCAAAAATCGACCCCGGGCCAGCTTGGTCTAAACATAGAATTCGGACCAAAACTCGATTACCCATTCACTCCCGAGCCCAGTTAGGTAATTAGTTTTGGAATTTGACCTCAAATTGAGGTCTAAATCCCTAATTTGCAAAAAAACCTTATTTTTTTTATAAATCCCTAGTTTCTACCATGAAAATCCTAGATTTTAGGTGGAAATCTTATGAAATGTAATGGGTAATTGAAAAAAGTAGGTTAGAATCACTTACGAATAAATTTGGGAAGAAGAACTTTTGGAAAAATCGCCTCTAGGATTTTCTAGTTTTGAAATTTAAAAGAATGAACAAAATCCCGTTTTCCCCTTCTTTTACCTAGCTGCGGTTATCGCAATTGCGATACAAATTCGAAATTATGATGATCGCAATTGCAATCAAATCTTTGTAAATGCGAGAAATCTCTGAGGCTGCTATGTTCGCAAATGCGGCACTTTTGTCACAAATGCGGGACAAGGCTTTCACAAAAGCAAAGTATTGACTTGCAAATGCGAGTCTTACTTTGTCTGCTTCAAGTCGCAAACGCGAGCATTTGCCCGCAAATGCAAACCCTGCCCCCATTGCATTTGTGAACTTCTCTTAGCGAAAGAGAAGTTGATCCACCCCTTCCCTCTTTGCAAATATGAGCCTGACTTCGCATTTTCGTAGGCTCGCATTTGCGATCAAGTCCTCGCAATTGCGAGATCTGCAGATATGATGCACCAGCATTCCCTTTAAGTTCAAAAATCACTTCATAGCCTATCTGAAACTCACTAAGACCTCGGAGCTCCGAACCAAACATTCACATCCAAAAATGTCATATGAACTCGCTCGCATAATCAAATAGTAAAAATAACACCTAGAACTACGAATTAAACACTAATTCATATGAAATTTTTAGGAAACCTTTAGAATTTCTATTTTAACAACCGACCATTTGAATCACGTCAAACCAACTCCATTTCTCACCAAATTTGGCAAACAGGTCATAAATATAGTAATGGACCTATAACGGGTTTTGAAACTAGAACACAGACCTGGTATCAACAAAGTTAAACATTGGTAAATTCTTTAAAGTCATTAAACCTTTAAACTTTCAATTTTTAACACAACGCGATACATCGAGCTAGGGACCTCCGAAATCGATTCCGGGCATACACCTAGGTCCCAAATCATCATATGAACCCACCGGGACCGTCAAAGCACAAGTCCTGGTCCATTTGGCTAAAACGTTGACCGAAGTCAACTAAAATGGATCTTTAAGGCAAATTTTCATATTTTATCAATTTTTAACATAAAAGCCTTCCGAAAAAATACTTGGACTGCGCATGCAAATCGAGGAAGGCTTAAAGAAGCTATTGGAGGCTTTGAAACAAAGTATTAGGGTTTAAAACTCTATATGACCTGTCAGATCATCACATTCTCCACCTCTAAAATAACAGTTCGTCGTCGAAAGCACATATAAAAGTATTTGGGCGGGTGAAAAGGTGTGGATATCTACTCTATATGTCCGACTCTGACTCCAAAGTAGCTGCCTCAACCAGCTGATCTCTCCACTACACTCGAACTAAAGGACAACTTTTTGACCTCAAATGTTGAACCAGCTGAGCTAGAATAGACACCGACTACTCCTCATAAGTCAAATCCTTGTCCAGCTAGACTGAGTTGAAATGTAACACATGGGATGGATCACCATGATACTTCTGGAGCATAGACACATGGAACACCGGATGAACTGCTGATAAATTAGGTGGCAATGTGAGCTTAGGACACCTCACCCAGTCTCTGAAGAATCTCAAAAGGTCCGATATACCTAGGGATAAACTTGCCCTGCTTCCCAAACTTCATCACACCCTTCATGGGTGAAACCTGGAGCAACACCCTTTTTCCGACCATGAATGCAACATCACGAACTCTCCGGTCGACATAACTCTTCTGCCTAGACTAAGATATGTGAAGTTGATCTTGAATAATCTTAACCTTATCCAAGGCATCCTATACCAAATCTATACCCAACAATCGAGCCTCTCCCGGCTCAAACCATCCAATTGGCGATCGGCACTGCCTCCCGTATAATGCCTCATAGGGAGCCATTTCATTGCTCGACTGGTACCTGTTGTTGTAGGAAAATTCCTCAAGTGGCAAGAATTGATCCCAAGAACCCCCAAAATCTATAACACAAGCATGGAGCATATCCTCCAATATTTGAATAGTGTGCTAGGACTGTCCGTCAGTTTGAGGATAAAATGTTGTGCTCAACTCAACCTGCGTGACAAACTCACGCTGTACTACCCTCCATAAGTGCGAGTGAACTGTGTACCTCGATCAGAAATGATAGACATGGGCACAACGTGAAGACGGACAATCTCGCGGATGTATATCTTAACCAACCGCTATTAAGAATAGGTAACTGCCAGAGGAATGAAATGTGTTGACTTGGTCAGCCTATCCACAATAACTGATACTGCGTCGAACTTCCTCTGAGTCTGTGGGAGTCCAACAACCAAATCCATAGTGATACACTCCTACTTCCACGCAGGAATCTCTAACATCTGAAGCAAACCACCTGGTCGGTGATGCTCACACTTTACTTGTCGATAATTTAGACACAGAGTTACATATGCAACTATATCCTTATTCGTCTTTCTCCACCAATAATGTTGTCGCAAGTCCTGATACACCTTGGCGACACCCGAGTAAATAGAGTACCGAGAACTGTGGGCCTCCTCTAGAATCAACTCATGAAGCCCATCTACATTAGGCACACAAATACGACCTTGCATCCTCTAAACTCCATCATTTCCAATAGTAACCTTATTAGAACCATCATTCCATATTGTGTCCCTAAGGACAGGCAAATGAGGGTCATCATAATGCCTCTCCCTGATACGCTCAAATAAGGAAAACCGGGCGACTATACAAGCTTGAACACGACCGGGCTCCGAAATATCCAACCTTACGAACTGATTGGACAATGCCTGAACATATAATACAAGTGGTCTCTCACCGACTAGAATGTATGCAAGGCTTCTCATACTCACTGCCTTTCTACTCAAGGCATCGGCCACTATATTGGCCTTCCCGGGATGATACAAGATGGTGATATCATAGGCTTTCAATAGATCCAACCACCTCTTCTACCTCAAATTAAGATCCTTTTATTTGAACAAATACTGCAAGCTCTAATGATCCGCGAATACCTCGCACGACACGCCGTAAAGATAGTACCTCCAAATCTTCAGTGTATGAACAATGGCTGCCAACTCTAGGTCTTGAACAAGGTAATTCTTCTTATGAACCTTCAACTATCGTGATGCATACGCAATCACTCTACCATCCTCCATCAATACTGCATCGATCCCCATACGAGATACATCACAATACATCGTATAAGATCCTAAACCTGTGGGCAACACTAACAATGATATCGTAGTTAAAGAAGTCTTGAGCTTCTAAAAGCTCGCCTTACACTCGTCTAACAATCTAAATGGGGCATCCTTCTGGCTCAACTTGGTCAATGAGGCTGCCATAGATGAGAATCCTCAACAAAGCAACAGTAATAACCTGCCAAACCCAAGAAACTCCAGATCACCATAGCTGAAGTGAGTCTAGGCCAGTTTTAAACTGCCTCAATTTTATTAAGATCCACCTGAATGCCCTATGCCAATACTACGTGCCCTAAGAAAGCGACCGAGTCAAAACAAAACTTGCACTTTTAAAACTTGACATATAACTGGCTGTCTCTTAGAGTCTGAAGTACAATTAGAAGATGTTGCTCGTGCTACTCTCGAATGTTGGAATAAATCAAGATATCATCAATAAACACAATCACAAAGGAACCCAAATAGGGCTTGAACACCCAGTTCATCCAATCCATAAATGTCGTTGGGGCATTTGTCAGTCCAAATGACAACACTAGAAACTTATAATGCCCATAACGAGTCTGAAAAGTTGTATTAGGGACATCGAATGCCCTCATCTTCAACTGATGGTAGCCAAAACTCAAATCAATCTTCGAAAACACCTTGGCACCCCGAAGTTGATCAGATAAGTCATCAATCATCGATAATGGATACTATTCTTGATGGTCACTTTGCTTAACTACTGATAATCTATGCACATCCTCATTGACCCATCCTTTTTCTTCACGAACAACACAGGCGCACCCCAGCGCAAGACACTAGGTCTAATAAAGCCCTTACCAAGCAAATCTTGCAACTGCTCCATCAATTATTTCAACTCTAGTGGGGCCATACGGTATGGAAAAAAAAGAAATGGACTGAGTGCCCAAAGCCAAATCAATACAGAAGTCAATATCTCTGTCTGGTGGCATCCCCAGCAGATCTGCAGGAAACACCTCTGGAAACTCACGAACAACTGGTACTGAATCCATGAAAGGACTCATCGCACTAGAATCTCGGACATAAGCCAAATAAGCTAGATACTCCTTCTCGACTGTATGTCAAGCCTTCACAAAAGAGATAACCCTCTTGGTAGAATGGTCATGATCCTCCCTCCACTCTAATCGAGGCAACCCCAGCAAGGCTAAGGTCAGCGTCTTGGCATGACAATCCAATATAGCTGATAAGGTGACAGCCAATCCATACCCATGATTACATCAAAATCTACCATATCGAGGAGTAGGAGATCAACACTAGTCTTGAGACTCCTAATAGTAACCACACACGAACAATAGACACGATATACAACAATAGAATCCCCACAGATGTGGACACATACACAGGAGCACTTAAAGAATCACGAAGCATCCCTATGGCAAACGGAAATAATACCTATGATAATAACGTCATATGACTTAGCCTCAGGCCTCGATAGGAAAGAATAATATCGAGGTTGGGCCCTACCGCTCTGAACTACATCTCAAGGATTGTCTCTAGCTAGTTGGCCTCCACCTCTAGCGGCTTGACTTCCACCTCATATGGCCTGGCCTCCATCTTTGGTTTCCTGTGTCACGCCCCAAACCTGAAGAGACGTGGCCAACACCCAGTGTCATACTCAGCCCGAGCATATGACTCTATAATAGTGACCTCTAGAGGGGTAACCCTTAACTTAGGTCAATGAAGCCATATTCTGAATCATCTGTAAATAACGACTCTCTCATCTGTGGGGTAAACATACCCAAATATATATATATATATATATATATATATATATATATATATATATATATATATATATATATAACAAAACCTCCATGAACATATACTGATATACAAAATATAAAGGATTTGTCTACAAGCCTCTAGAGATAATTGAACTGTACCATGGTTGGTATAGAGCCTTGACCTACCCATCAAACCTGTATATATAAAATGGACTCCAAGGTCTAGACTTGGTAACTCTGCGGAAGTGGAGCTTACCAACCAAGCTGATGTTTGACTCTGTCTGCTGGGAGGGTTTGTCGAACTATCAATTAGGACCTGCAGGCATGAAATGCAGCGTCCTCGACAAAGTGGACGTCAGTACAAAATAATGTACCGAGTATGTAAGGCAACAGAATAATAGAAAGCTAAAACTGAACTGATAATATAATAACTGAAAGTAACTGGGAGGCAATGATAATCTGAGTTATGCTTACCTGATGATACTAAATCAGCTCTCTCAATATAGTAAGTAAAATAGTTGTCCGGCCTTATAAGGCTCGATATGTGTAACTGCTCTACCGTTGTAGGCTAGGTCATAGGCGCTCGGCCAAACTAGGCTCTATATCTTAGGCACTCTGGGCTCGCTCATAGGCGCTCGACCATAGTAGGCTCGGTATATAACTTACCATCTGATCAAAAGTTTCCCAATAGGGGCCTCCCCATCGATTATAGCTCGATGGTAGTGAAAATACTCTGTCTGTATATATATATATATATATATATATATAT
>MU728088.1:15444-35360 GCA_026770625.1 Nicotiana glauca | reverse complement strand
AATACTCTCTGTATATATATATATATATATATATATATATATATATATATAGACCTATATATATATATATAGACCATTGAATCTCTTTAGTGGAAAAAGTCAATACTTAACTGAATATAAAGTCCCGATAAAGTGGAATACTATAACTTATGAGACTAGAATAATGGACATAAGTTCCTGAATATCAACTTCTCTTTATGCCTCCTTATCAAACTCATGTAGTTACATGATCATGCCAAAATGAACGAAAGGTTTAGCCTTAACATACCTTAACCTCGTTGAGTCCTTAATAGCTTCCAAGCAACTTTTCAAGCTACTCAACTCAGTCTACCATAACATCAGGAGATTCAAAATCGGTGCTAAGTAAAGGCAAAGTCTGTAAGTTAAGCTGGTAGCTCATTTTATGTAAACTTAGGCAGTATCTCCCCTGTAACAAGGGCCTCATCCAATACCATATACCAACAAAAACAACCAGAGCAATACAATAAGAGCAACATTAACAATAGGGTACAAAAATATTTCATTAACAAGTCATCAACATATAACGACGAGCGGAAAGCTCGGATTGAATCACTTTAGCACCCTTCAACCCCATTATCACCCCTTATAGACTTCTTACATTAACTTAAAAACATCATTAACATGATAATGAAGTTATTCATCAATGATTCCATCCTTATACCATATATTTATAACAAAGGAAACAATCCACAACTCCAACTATCTTCAATAGCAACTTTATTCACTAGTTCATGTCTAGTCCATCCATTTAACTTAATCAACATCAAGATAAAAGTACGCACATGAAAGAACACAATACAAATACCTCCTAAAGTAGCTTCAACTCGAAATCCAAGTTATGTTTAGCTTACAACAGCCCTCAATGTGAATACAACACCATAGAAGTGACTTAAGCTAATCCAAGTATTATCTTGTAGTTTATCATCCTAAAAACTTAACCAACATACAAGCAAGCTTAATCACAATTAGTAATCTGTTATAATAATATTATCCAGTAATAACCACTTGAAATTTCAACCAAACACAGCCGATAACTATCCTCAATGACAATAAAACCTCAAAGAGGTGTTGTTCTTCACTAGAACTAACTTTTGATATTGAAATATGGTATAATCCATTTGCAAGACTTGAAATAACCTAGGTCTGATATGAAAACCTTGGTAGAGTATTTTATAGAACTTAAACCACTTAAAACAACCTCTCACACGAGTTGGAACCACCCAATAATTATCAACAACAAGAAGAACAAGAAACTTAGTAACGCGACGGGATTCCTGACACTTGATTTGTGTTGTTTTCCCTTTGTTTGGATCTTGGATCATGAGAGAACCTTGGCAGAGTGTTTTTAGTTGTCTAGAGTCTGCGATACTGAAAATAATGAGCTAAAAAGGGGTTGAGACATCTTATATATATCAATACACCTCAACCGCCATTGTGGGTCCCACAAAGAGCTGTTTGGTGCAATCTCACAAAAATGCAAATGTCTCTCTACTCTGATGTCGTATCAACAAACAGTTTACTAAGTTAGAAACTATACTCATAGTTCTTCAATTTTGTAGGTAGATCACACCATAATTCGAAATAAATTGGGAGAATATCGCATCTACATTTAACCTAATTTACAACACATTTATGAATGTAACTTGTGATGACCTTTGCCAACTTTTGTTCCACAACTTGCTTGACTTAAAACATAACACACAACTATCATACGACTAAAATAACTCATAAAATAACCTCCTTATATTGTTAAGCAGCCTAGCCTCATCACAAACGTACACGTTATAACATTCACAACTCGTCGACATTCAAGGAAACTTATTTTCTTCAATTTGTTTAGCTTCTTAGCCTTTCAACCCTCTTGGTACTTGCTATCCATGATCTTAAAGATTTGTAATCTCCAAGGTAACATTATTAACTTACTTTATTTACTCTCGAAGATGATCTCATTTTTAAGCTTACATCAATTGACTTATGAATACTCTTTCATACGAAGATATGGGGTGTAACATCATTCCCCCTTTGGAACATTCGTCATGGAATGTTGAGTGATGCTCTTATCATTCTCATAACCTATAGCTCTTACAAATAATTTACTTCTATCCTTTCCATCTAGGCAACTATTATGTGAATAAATCTAAAGGTCAGTGCATTCCCCCCCCTTCAGGCCTCTTTCTCACACCATGACTTATGGTCGGAATTCTTCCAATCTCGTAACTGGGTCTATCTTGTGTCATGCAGCCTGTATGACTCTGTCCGTATGTGTGCCTATGTGACTCTTATCTCCTTTTTCCCTTCAGATTTTAGCCAATCTGTAGGCCTCACTTTGTGAACATATACAGAACTATGACAAGCTGTCCCTTTGAGGATCTATAGGTGTTCTGAAGTTTTTCGCTCGGTACTTTGTCGAACTTATGACTATTTTTATCTCTTGTTTCATACCCTCGGTTAGCAATGCTTATGGATTTACTATATCTATGTAGCTTATACTATACCACAAAACTTACTTCGATTTATAATGGCCAAAGTATGCTACCCAACTCTAGGTTACTCTCTCACTGCTTATCCTATGTGTATAAATTTAAGTCGCTTAATGCTTCCTCATTACTATTCATCTTAAGAATGACAGCCTAATCCCACCTCACACTTTGGAACATTCATCCATCTATTGTTAATTCACCTTAATATTGATCTATAATCTACCACTGATTACTTGAAACCTCTTATGTAATATACTGTCACTAGAGCTCACGTCTCATCCGGGAACATCTAGAGTTATTTTCCTGATCCACTTAGGGTCAATATTAAACTTCAATAACCGTATTTCATAGCATCCCAATGTGATTCACGTTATGGGGGTATTTTAATCCTGTACAATTCATGAAATCCCTTTTCTTTGAATCATTACCCAATCAAAGGCCTAAACATCATCCTCTTATCTATCACAAATACACCCTTATTCTACCACTAGGGCAGCATTCCATCTCTTCTAAATTCTCACAGTCTTAAACTCCTTTGAGTTCACTCATGCTATATTGAGCTTTTTATAACTTATGAAAACCATCAGCTCTCTTGTTGTGATGGATTTAATCCCGAGGACTTACCTATTCTCGTTAGCTTCTCACTCACCTTTTCTTATCCTTACTCATGTCTACCTAAAACCTTGTTGCTCGACCATACTTTAGCTTGCGACCTACATATATCTTTTCATACTACTCGCAACCTTCCTTTAACTTGCTAGCGCTATAGATTTCTTTATGTTATTCTAGAACCTCAAGCGAGACATCATATCGCCTCTAACTATTCTTTACTCTCTTAACTAGACCTATCTGTACCTGGAAACCATAAGCTAGAAGATATGCCACTGACGACAACACAATCATTTCTTGATACAAACTTACGACGCTTCCGACCCTCTATTTGATATCTGGATTATTTGTAACCTTCTGTACTTGGGCATCCTGTACCTTACGTACCTTTAAATCTTGAATCGTATATTCTATATCTTTCATAACCTCCCTTACACATAGGTGGAATTCACATCCACACCTTAAAGCTCTACTATAATACTTGCATCTCATGTGCATACACAATCCGGTAAAGGCTTCATTCTGACTTCTTATGAGGTTGGTATTGTTCTAACTAGATTTACTGTAGAGAAATTATACAATATGGTAGTTATACTATCTCTTTTGTACCTTTGATATTTAGGGTGATTCTGCAATGTTCTGAATCACGATTTCTATAATCATCGGGGTCTAATAATCAGACTCCTAATTTATTTGGTCGATGTAACTCTTTAGTTTCCTCTTCTGTCTCAGCCTTTAAGTAGGCTTACTTTATCTTCTGATCTATGGATCAAGGTATTAGTTATTACTTTAGTCCCACGTGGATGCTATGGAACATCCATGATATATCCTTCTAGCAATTCAAGCTTTTTTCTATGACGTGGACTCAATTCTTTCTTTTAACTTATACTGGTGTATCCTACAGCTGTATCATTGTCAACATATATGCTACATGGATAGAACTCCAAAATCTTAAGTGTGCTCATAACGTAACTAACTCTGGGTCATTGATCGAATAATTCCTTCTGTGCCTTCTCAACTTTTGTTAAAAGTAATCAATTACTTTTCTTGGTCGTTCTGCCACTTGTTGTGTGAATACTTGGATTATCTTAATTCCCACATATATTGGAATTTTGTGCAACTCATATGATCTCGAATATTAATTTAGATTTTAATTCACGTTCCTTAGTCACAATAGGTACCGCTCTCTTATAAAGTGCATATGATGTTATAGTACGAGTATTGTTACTAAACCTTTATTTATTAGGTCACTGTGCTTAGTTTGAAGCCTTCTTCCTTATTTCTTCATCTAGTCTTTCGTTGTAGCATTTAGGGAAGACTCTCTAACTCTTGTAAAGCTGTGAGCTTATCTCATCATATACCTGACGGAATTTTTGATGTTCTTACTCACCTATAAATATCCTTAGTTACATACCTCTGTGCCCCTTGTTCTCGTAGGGTTACTTTTGAACTCTCTTTTTTACTCCAACGTGGCACTCTCTTTTATTTCTGTAACACTTTTACGGCAACTATAACTACCTCAACTCCTATTTGAAGATCTCTCAACGATTACGATGTCGTATCTACGAGACTGAATTCCTATGCTGGGGTTTACTAGGTTTATCTTGCACGATCTATAATTTATTTGCATCCTCTTGTCTATCCATAACTAGGCTCTTCCTGAATCAACACTGACTACTCGTCGGTCCATTCTCATATCTATATTCTGCGTAATCGCTCTTGGATTGTTTCCTTTGTCTTAACTTACCTCTCGCACTAGCTCCTTATGTATCAACTGTTCATTCTCACTTATTTATCAATAACATCCTGTGAAGGAACCCTTACTGCATCTCCCCTCCATCGTGCTTGTATAATGTTCAAGAGTCATAAGATATATGTAGGATGTGAATAAATGCAATCTTACCCCTTTCATATTTTTACCGCAATCTTTCTTTACTAGTCCATAGTTACCTCTTCATCTTTGGAACCTTTTCACATCTTCACAGACTTTTACTTGCCTTGCAGTAACCCTTCTATACTAGGCATAACTGAATTTCTTACGTGCGAGGGTGAAACCTAGTGTAACATGCACACTTACTCCCTTAAGCACAACTCTGCTCACATTTCTTGCTTTAGGGAAGCGTCTTCCTGAATGACCTTTAAAGGTTATTATTCCGTTGTCCATTCTATCATTTCCGAAACATGATTTCTCAAATTATTATGATGTCGACTATTATTGAATCATTTTGTCCTAAATCATGTTTCATTGTTTTCTTGTTTACTAGCCTATGTTGATTTCTATTACTCCGGGGGGTCTAACATAGCCTTCTGGTAATTACGTTGGAGTCACCAACTCATTTTCTTGAAGTAAGGTTATGACTTTATGGATTATACTCCTTTATAGTATCAAGGCATGTCACCTCTTGTCTGTACGTTTACTTGATTATAGACTATGTCCTGTAATATTATGATTTATCATTGCCACCCTTTTTATCACATCTTACTCATAATGCTTCATTTAATCTTTTCTTATTCTCCTGCTAATATCTCTATTTATTACCTTATTCTGAAAACTTTAATAAAATATTCTTTCACTTTTATTTCCCCTTGCTCCATCTCACTGGATCTTCGAGTCGCCTACTATTTTCTTTTTTACTAGGGGTGAGAGTCATACTAAAGTAAATATTTATCCCTTCTAGGATGCCACTACATGTCTTCTGATATTATTGAACGTTCTAGTATTCATATTTGATTGTACTATACTAGAGTGCACCATCTGGTATGCACGATCTTATAGGGCCTCAAATAGGGCTACGTCGTCAAGAATTATTTCTCTACTAATGCCCTTAACTTCTGTTGTATTAGCTCTCTAGCTAGTTGTAATTTTTCTAATTGCAAGCATCTCTATAATTAGCAAACATAAGTCTTGGTTCGAACTCTTATGACTCAGCCTTATAGCATGATGTGGATTTGAAAGAAGGGTAACAGACTTCTAAATGTCTTGTATCTTTCTATTTATATAATGTGGTGCACAACACATCTATAGACAAGGCTCTACCAGACATGGCTTGTAGACTCCATAGGACAAAACTGCTCTGATACCAAGTTTGTCATGCCCCAAAACCGAAGAGGCGTGCCTGACACCTAGAGACATACTCGGACCGAGTGTACCACTCTGTAACTATGACCTATGGAGGGGTAACCCTTAACTTAGGCCGATGAGGCCATATTCTGAATCTTTTGAAAATAACGCCTCTCTCATCAAAGGGGTAAACATACCCAAAAGTTGATATATATAACTGTGTAGGCCGATGAAGCCACCACGAACATCTACTGATATACAAAGTATACAGGAATCTTTACAAGCAACTAGAGATAATTGAACTGTACCATGGTTGGGACAGGGCCTCGACCTACTCATCAAAACTGTATATATGAAATGGACTCCAAGGTCTAGAGCTGGTAACTCCGAAGAAGTGGAGCTTACTAACCAAGCTGATGTTTGAAATGTCTGTCTACTGTGAAGGTCTGTCCAACTGTCAATTAGGACCTGCAAGCATGAAATGCAGCATCCCCGGTAAAAGGGACGTCAATACACAATAATGTATCGAGTATGAAAGGCAACAAAATAATTGTAAGCTGAAACTGAACTGATAATATAAAAACTGAAAGTAACTGGGTGTCAAAGATAATATGAAGATATGCTTAACTATTGATACTTACTCAACTCTCTCAATATAATAAGTAAAATAGTCGTTCGGCATTATAACGCTCGATATGTGTAACTGCTCTATCGTAGTATGCTCACTCATAGGAGCTCGACCATACTAGGCTCTGTATCTCGGCCATTCTGGGCTCTCTCATAGGCGCTCGTCCACAGTAGGCTCGGTATATAACTTACCATCTGATCAGAGGTTGCCCAATAGGGGCCTGCCCATCGATTATAGCTTGATGGTGGTGGAAATACAGTAATATATATATATATATATATATACACATACACCCTCGGCTCTCTTGACTGGAAGAAGACAACACTTAGCTGAATATAAAGTCCCGATAAGGAGGAATATTATAACTTATGAGACTAGGATAATGTACATAAGTTCAGGAATACGAACTTCTCTGTATGCCTCGTTATCAAGCTCATATTGTTACAGGATCATGCCAAAATGAAGGAAAGGCTTAGCCTTAACATACCTTAACCTCACTGAGTCCTTAATATCTTCCAAGAAACTCTTCAAACAACTCAACTGAGTCTACCATAGCATAAGGAGATTCAAAATCAGTGCTGAGTAAAGGCTAACTCTGTAACTTAAGCTAGTAGCTTGTTTTAGGTAAATTTGGGAAGAATATCCCTTGTAACAAGGGCCTCCTACAATACCATATACAAATAACAACAATAAAATCAATACAATAAGAACAACATCAACAATAGGGTACACATGATTTCATTAACAAGTCATCAACATATCACGACGAGCGGCAAGCTCGGATTGAATCTCTTCAGCACCCTTCAACCCTATTATCGCCCCTTATAGTCTTCTTAAATTAATTTAAAAGAAATATTAACATGATAATGAAGTCATACATCAATAATTCTATCCTTATACCATATTTTTATAACAAAGAAAACAATTCACAACTCCAACTATCTTCAATTAGCAACTTTATTCACTAGTTCATGTCTAGCCCATCCATTTAACTTAATCAACATCAAGATAACCTTACTCACATGCAAGAAAACAATACAAATACCTCCTAAAGTATCTTCAAGTCGAAATCCAAGTTATATTTAGCTTACAACAGCCCTCAATGCCAATACAACAACATAGAAGTGAATTAAGCGAATCAAAGTATTATCTTGTAGTTTATCATCCTAAAAACTTAACCAACATACAAGCAAGCTTAAGATCAATTAGTAGTATAATATACTCACCTTAGACACTAGAAAAAACTTGAAATTTCAGCCAAACACGGTCCACAATTATCCTCAATGACAACACAACCTCAAAGAGGTGTTGTTCTTCACTAGAACTAACGTTTGATATTGAAATATGGTGTAATCTATTTTTCCAGAATTTAAATAACCTAGGGTTTATATATAACCTTGGGAGAGTATTTTACAGAACTTAAACCACTTAAAACAACCTCCCACACGAGCTGGAACCATCCAAAAATCAGCAACTACAAGAAGAACAAGAAACTTACTAGCGCAACAGGATTCCTGAAACTTGATTTGTGTTGTTTGACCTTTGTATGGGTCTTGGATCATGACAGAACCTTGAGAGAGTGTTTTTAGGTGTCTAGGGTCTGAAGATACTGAAAAAGAATGAGTTAAAATGGGGTTGAGGCATCTTATATATATCAATACATCTCAACCACCATTGTGGGTCCCATAGAGCAGCTTGGTGCAGTCTCACAAAAATACAAATAGCTCTCTACTCCAATGTCGTATCGATCCACTATTTAATGAGTTAGAAATTAGACTCATATATCTTCAATTTTGTAGGTTGATCACCCCATAATTCATAGTATATTGGGAGAAAATCACATCTAAATATGACCTAATTTTCAGCAAATTTATGAATGTAACTTGTGATGACCTTTGCCAACTTTTCTTCCACAACTTGCTTGACTTAAGAACATAACACACGACTATCATACGACTAAAATAAATCATAACATAACCTTATTTTCTTGTTAAGCACCATAGTCACATCTGTCACACCTCCTTTTTCATACAACACCCCTAAGGGTATAAAGGAGTTTTTTCCACTTAAAGGACAATTGAAACGGGATTTATTTTATTTAAAGATTCAGAGTCGCCACTTGGGAGATTTATGGTGTCCCAAGTCACCGGTTGAATCCCGAATCGAAGTAAAGATTGACTCTGTTTAACAGTCTGCGAACCAGAAATCCGAGTAAGGAATTCTGTTAATCCGGGAGAAGGTGTTAGGCATTCCCGGGTTCCGTGGTTCTAGCACGGTCGCTCAACTGTCATATTTGGATTATTTATTCGATTTTAGAACATGTTTTAACTTATGTGCTTTTAACTTTGAATCGCTTTTATTATTGTTATTTTAAGAGAATTGTAACATCGTGGAAATGCATCTCGAACCACGTCACATCAATGCACCTGTGGTTATTGACACATTTCGACTCCATTGAGATTTGGATTTGGGTCACGTAAATGTGCACCCGAGTTTAAGAAAGTAAATTATTAAAGGTGCGCCTAAAGTGACTGGCGCGTTATTATTTTGGTGGAGGCCGTGAAATTCGCTAAACGGCCCGTCCCGAAATCTAAGTATTTTAGTATACATTTATGAGGGCCCCGCAATTTATGTGCTTTGTTCGGCGAGGCTCATCTCATGTGTTTTTAAAAAGGGCAAACCTAAGAGCAACTATGATTCTCTACTTTATTTGTCTCTAAAAAAGAGAAATCCTAATTTATTCACTGAGATTATCCAAAGTCATTATAATCGGGTTACATAAAATGCACCCCCCGAATTTTAGAATTAGACATCGTAACTATGTCATAGAAATCGTACACATAGTCACAACGGTTTATTAATCATGACTAAAGCAACTAGCACATTTGTAAATTATTTTCTAAGCTACATTTGATATAAAACATCATGATCACATGAACTACCAATTTGCTAACTAGACAGTAAGGGAGCTCAACAACTAAGCGAAAAAATTGTAAAGAAAACGTACTTTATTCACACAACTTTTATAAAGAACAGAAGCATGTAATCATAAGTATATACATACTTAAATTCCTAGCAAGACACCAAAATAGTCAAAACAATTCATTAGTTTGCATCACTTCAACATTCATGCTTCAACAGCGTAATAGAACGAGGGGGAAAATTAGAACCTGGTACAACGAAGCTCGTTTGATATAAAAATATAGCAGCTACAACAGATGGAAAGTGAAGCTACGAATGAAATTTGAACAGCGATCGAACCCGAACAAAACCAACAGACCACACCTCAAACAGATCTCGACGAAAATGGGAGCTTAAAACCCGAGCAGAAATCTGAATACAACCTCGACCGGACTTCGACTAAGAACAAGTAGAAACAGTAGTCGAGACTCACTTGGAAAACTCGAGACTCGCCAGAAAATTTGAACCAAACCAGAAACACATAACCAACAAACTCCTTGACAGTAATGGATGATTTGGATCTATTTTTGGAGTGTATTCGACGAGGTTTTGGAGCTGGTTAACAGGTGGTGTTAATGGCGGAAGAGGGTGGTGCTGGGCTGGTCGATGAGCTGTTGGTGTTATGGTCGTGGTGGACGTGAGGCAACAGCTGCAGCAGCGCTGCTTGAAGAAGAGGAGAAGGGTCGTTTGGTTGGTGTACTGGTGTTGATGGCTGGGGTGACGAGCTGCTGGTTCGTTCACGGCGGCTGCTGGTCGTCGTTTGGGAGGGGTTCGTCTGGTTGAGGGTGGTCGTGTGTGGCTGGTTATGGTGTTATGGAGGCGAAGGTGCCGCTGCTTGAGAGATATGGCTATGTTGTTGCCACTAGTCGAAGGAGACCGGGGGGGAGTGGGGGTCGTTTTATGGCTGCTCAGCTGGTGGGGATGGATGGAGCTGGACGTAAATGGCTGGAGCTGGACGGAAATGGTGGAGGGTTTTTTAGGTTTTCATTTGATGAAGAAGACCACATTTTTCTCTCTTAGTATATATAGGTCTAGGTTTTATTTTGTGTATTTGTTAATTAGTCCCTAGGTCATTTTGTGTTAAGTCCCTAGGGACTTTTTATTTACTCTTTATCCTAAAGAATAGTCTAGAAGGTTCCTTAGACTACACAAGGACTTCTTTTTTACTTTTTATTTTTTGTATTTTTAAAAATAAGATAGAATACTACACAATGCCAAAGCTACTCTTAACTAATTAAACTAGACATGAAACTATTTTTGTGTTTTGAAAATTATATAAATATAAGGTACTATTTTTGTGCTTTTTTTTGAATTTATGAAAAATGCATAAACTAAAATATTTTTTTATAATTTTCATTTTTCTTGTAATAAAATAAATTAAAAAAGTCAAAATGAGTTGAAATAGCGCTATTAGGTATAAATTGGATATTTACATGCTAAAATATAAAAAATCTTGGGGAGGGTCAAAAATCACATGTCTACAGCTGCCCCTATTTGACTGGGAACACAAAGAACGACTAGACAGGTTTTTTGACCCGACCCTTATTTGGAGAGACTAGACCTAAGAGAAAAGGGGAATGTGATCGAACCCTGGTATCTGAGCTGCCTACATATCCTTGGCTATAAAGGAATCAAGCCACGTGTAGTTCAGAAATGAGCGAGATGATGGAGTATGCCGAGGTGGAGAGCCAGTCGAGGTGCCGTTCTGCCGAGGTTCCAATCCGCGGTCCTGCTATTACATCAAAAATCAAAACATGAAAAAGACTAGCTAAGCCTGTCAACTACGAGTTACAAGATTCCCATCTACAAGTCTTCTGAAGCTTGATCTTGAGTCTTGAATGGTTCTTCATGCAGACTTTGGATCTGAACCTTGGCGTTTTCTAGTTGCAGGTGCTTCATTCTTCCTCAGCTTTTCGTACCAAACCCGGACACCACACCACGCTTGTGACTCTAATCATGTCTTAAGCAATTCACATCTTTCTCTACTTCTGCATTTGGATTCACTTTCGCCTTCTTTTATTTCTCCTCTTCTTTTATTATTTTAGATTGTGACTAACTTCCGCTGGTCGTCCCAGACTGTTGACTCGTATTATTCCCGCAAGCCTCCTTTGTTGCTGACTTGAATTGTGATCTGAGATGTTTTACCCTATCTCCGAGCGATGCTTGACTGCTAAGACTTGAAACATATGCCTCTGTTCTCCAGGTGGGCTCCTGACTGCTAACACTTGAAATGTATTCCCTTATTCTCCAGGTGGGCTCCTGATTGCCGTCACTTGAAGTGTATTCCCTTGTTCTCCAGGTGGGCGCCTGACTGCTAAACTTGAAATGTATTCCCTTGTTCTCCAGTGGGCGCCTGACTTCAACAAAATAACAAACAAAGAAAATTTCTTGCCCCAGTTTGGTGGCTGGGCGCGTCATGTTACCAAATATTAAAAATTTGAAAGCTAAAATTTGAATTGTACTTCCCTTGTTCTTTAGGTGGGCGCTTGATTGCTGAACTTGAAATGTATTCCCTTGTTCTCCAGGTGGGCGCCTGACTGCTGAACTTCAAATGTATGCCCTTGTTCTCCAGGTGGGCGCCTGGTTGCTGAACTTGAAATGTATTCCCTTATTCTCCAGATAGACGCCTGATTGCTGAAACTTGAGATGTATTCCCTTGTTTTCCAGGTGGGCGCCTGATTGCTGAACTTGAAATGTATTCCCTTGTTCTCCAGGTGGGCGCCTAATTGTTGAACTTGAAATGTATTCCCTTGTTTTCTAGGTGGGTGCCTGATTGCTGAAACTTGAGATGTATTCCCTTATTCTTCAGGTAGGCGCCTAATTGCAACAAAAATAGACACAACAAAGAAAAATTTCTACCCCAGTTTGGTGGCTGGGCGAATCATGTTGCCAAATATTACTAAAATTTGAAAGCGAAAATTTGAATTGTACTTCCCTTGTTCTCCAGGTGGGCGCCTGATTGTTGAACTTGAGATGTATTCCCTTGTTCTCCAGGTGGGCACCTGATTGCTAAACTTGAAATGTATTCCCTTGTTCTCTAGGTGGGTGCCTAATTGCTGAACTTGAAATGTATTCCCTTGTTCTCCAGGTGGGTGCCTGGCTTCAACAAAATAGACAAACAAAGAACATTTTCTGCCCCAGTTTGGTGGCTGGGCATATAGGTGAGTGTTAAACTGAATTATTCTACCAACTATTATAAGAATTTGAAAGCTAAGCCTTATTATCCAGGGAGGTCCTGACAACTCCTAACAATTACGAACTTAAATTATATCTTCTAAAGGTATTACTCCGACTACATTTCTTATCAAAAAGGTCTTAAACTGCTCCCCATTATCCAGGTGGGTCCTGACAATTTCTAGCTAAACGACAATTTTAACCTAAGTTATATCTACTAAAGGTATGACTTCCACTATATCTTGTTATCTAAACTGACCTTAAAACTACGTCCCATTATCTAGGAGGGTCCTGAAAACTCCTAATTGAATCCCATCTTAAACATGAAAGCTTTGAAACCAACTTATGCTCTTTTGGGGTACATTTATGCCAAATTATGCTACTCATGATTGTTTTGAAATTTAAACTAAGTCCCATTTTCCAGGAGGTCCCTGAGAATTTATGGTCAAACCTGTTTTGGTGCTTGCTTTTTCCCTAAGGAGGGTTTCTCCGAAACTAATGAAAACTTTCTACCCCTGTTTCAATCAAAGAAAAATCTTGTCAGTTTAAAATGTGGTGGTTGGTTTGTAACCTTGAATCTTGAGGGCGATTGCTCCTTCATTTCCCATGATAACTGATTTCCACTTGAAGACCTTACATGTTTATTGACTACCCACTTTCTTTATCATCCGTATCACCGAAAATACCTTTTCTCTGTTCACACCTAATATCCTCTAATTGTTGCATTGCTCATGAACTGACATCTACCCAACCTTTGTGTCTCGCATGAATCCTAAAGCACGTCCATTGCCCCCACTTCATGTATATGCTGTTCTTTCTTGATTTAACCATTGGCCTCGGCCGTAAGGTCTGTTTCTCCTTCACTTGTCATGATAACTGATTTCCATTCGAAGACCCTGCTCGTTCCTTGACTAAACATTTCCTTAACACCGAACATACCTCTTCTCTGTTCAAACCCCATACCTTCTACTTGTTGCATTGCTCCTGAACTGTCATTTACCAACCTTTCTGTCTCACATGAACCCTAAAGCACGACACTTGTCACCCCCTCATTCCGTATGTTGTTCTTTCTTGACTTAAACTACTGGCTCTGGCCTTGAGGTCTATTGTTCCTTCACTTGCCATGATAACTTTGATTTTCGCTCAAAGACCTTGCTTGTCACTGGTCAACCACCTTTTTGTCACTCCTACCACGGAAAGTACCTTTGATCCGTTCACCAGACACCCTCCATCTTGTCGCATTGTTCACGAATTGATACGTACCAAACCCTTGTATTTCACAAGGATCCCAAAGCATGTTGATTGTTACCAACTCAGTGTGCTTGCTATTCTTTCCTGACCTATGACTCTTTGATGTGTTCACCAGGTCTCGTTTTGTTCAATTGGAAAGCTTGGTGGTAGATTTTTAAGTAATTTCTCACTTGTTATGACCAAATAGACTCAAGAGGAGGAAGTAAACAAAACAAAAGGAACAGAGTAGTGGACAATGGGAAGAGATGATTCCTATCAAGAAAACTACAGAGTAGAAACCTATCAGATGTGGATACCAACTCTAATGACCATGACATGCACCTGCGGCCTATTCTGTTAAGCAAATCTAATGTTCGGCTCTTGTCGTACCTTTTTGCCGTGAAACTGGCTTCAATGCTCCGCTTATCCGGTCTGATTCACAATCTTGATTTGATTTGAAATGCCCAAAGGGTTTTCACCATTAAGCATCTCTCATTTTGGTCTTTCTCTCATCTTACTGTCGTCTTATGGTGCCCGTGAAGGTTTTCACCGATAATACTCTCTCATTTTTTATTTCTCTCAGCTTTCATTGCCTTACAGTGCCTGTGAGGGTTTTCAACAATGAGACCCTCTCATTTTCATTTTCCTTGTTTGGACCGAAGTGTTGCCCCTGATATGATTCACCTCTACTTGCTCGTCTTGGCATTTCTCGAAGACTGATCGAAAGGTCTTTCTCTAGACTGTAATGTAGGCTTTGGATGGGTTAGGAAGAAGGGTATCAAAGGCTCAAAACAATTCAACATGGGTTCAAAATTACAACTTTCGGAATCAGATTTCTTGCAACAACCACAATTTCTGCCCCAGTTTCCTTCTTGGGGACTTTTGGATTTTTATTTTGGTGTGACTGAACCTCAGAGAGAGGCTGCCTACGTATCCTTTTGGAATCAAGTCGAACGTAGTTCAGGTCATAGAAATTACCTTGTTGTTGTGATTTTTCTTTCCTTTTCTTCCTCTTTCTCTTCTTTTCTCTTCTTTCTTTCTTTTCTCCTTTTGTTGTTGTTTTTTTTCTTTTTCTTTTTTTTCTTTTTCTTTATTCTTTTCTTCTCTTTTTCTCTTCTTTTTTCTTTTCTTCTTCCTTCACTTACTTTCCATGCTTGTGTTTACAAATTCTATCATTGGTTCCAAAAGAGGGGTATGAAAGAAAATAAATGAGGCTCAAAGGGGTAACAAAGGATAAAGTGTTTAGATAGCAGAACAACATGCCTTCGTCATTCCAATCTTCAAAATATGCCAAGTACAAGCAACACAATTAAACAAACCAGGGAAAACATTTGCAACATTTTGATTGCACCAGACTTGATAACTATATCCGCACATTTGCCTTCTACATCTGTTGAATTTAAGGCACCATTGGACAACACTCTCACTTTCCTTACCACGAAAGGCCCCGGACAATTTGTCAAACTTGCCTTTAGGGTTTCTTTATGTTCTCTATGCCCCAATTTCACACGGTTCGGGCTTCAAATGATCTTAAAGTGTTCTTATTTCCTTCAAGTGCCCCTACATCTTCAACATTATTTCATTGCCTCATGACTAAACTATCTTTTAAAACCAGGCTGAGAATTATGTGTGCATGTCATGTTACTAGAACCAGCATGAAAAGAATTGTAGAAAGAAAAGAGAACTAAACAAAAGAAAATAGCTAGAAATAACATAAAACAGGAAATTGCATCAGACAGGCGATGAAACGGTTCGAACAACAAGACAAGCAAAATAAGGTTACAACCCTGGAACAAACCTAGACAACACTAAATGAGTTACTACGACTAAACTAAACAGGTAAAATGAAAGGATAGAAGGGTTTGAGTCACAAGACAATATCCGGATTACAACCCTGAAATAACCCAGACAATAGAAAAGACAACAAAATAAACCACCAAAACTCCAATCCAGCTGACCAAGAAATGGATCGCCTTCCCAATTACCAAACACATCATCTTAGTCACTGAGTTTCGCATCAATATTGCCAAGACCATTATCAAATTTAATCAACGAGTTCCCAAGAGGATTCGCATGCTCCCTGTCACTGTCATTGACCACAACTACCCCGTCTTGAACCATTCTCTCTATTTCCTTTTTCAAAGAGCGGCAATCTTCAATGCTATGCCCCTGGACATTAGAGTGGTACATGCACCGCACAGTAGGATCAAATTCTTTTGCATATGGGTCCGGCGTATAGCCGAGGAGCGGCTCAATCAGGCCAAAATGCATTAACTTTTCAAACAAGCTTGTATAGGATTCTCCGATGGGCGTGAAATTATCTTTTTGCTTTTGTTTCCCTCTATGCCTCAAACTCCCTAAAGCTTTCTTCCGGCTTTTTTTTTTCATTTTATATAGGGAGGAGCAGTCTAGGGTAATGCCTGATTTGTATTGAAAGCACCGCACAAAATCTTGGGACAGCTCGCCCAATGTATGCCACTTACCAACATCTTGATGAGTGTGCCAGTCCAAAACTACCCCAGTTAGGTTCTCACTGAAATATGCCATCATCAAGTCATCTTTCTCTCCAACAATTCTCATTTTACTGCAAAGACCCTCAGGTGGGCTACCGGATCTCCACACCCATCACACAAATTAAATTTTGGCACTTTGAACCCCGTGGGCAAGAGGTGCTTTCGGGCCCCAGTATCAACCAACCCGATTCTGTTGTTTTCTGCCATTGCCTTTTGTCGTTGTGTTATAGAGAAGGGTCACCACTTTAAAACCACAAACCAACCACCTTTATGCTATGAACACAACAAAATGAAGCTATCACGTTAGCGTTAGGGCATTTAACATAAGATAATTTCACTTTGCGTGCAATGCACCTAGCCATAGTTATCGGTTCTAAAATGACTTCGAGGGTACAAAGGTTAGTTGACATCATCCCAATTTGTTCATTTCAACCTCTCCTTTCTTTTCTTTCCTCGCCCTTCTTTAGCTCGCTCATTTTCCTTTCCATTTCTTTCTGATTATCGCTCTTTTTTTTTTTCACCCCATAATTCCACCAACTTTTCTTTCTTTTTCTTGATTTTTCCCTTCTTTTTTTCTTCTTTTTATTTCTTTAAAAAAAATGATTCGATCGAACCCTATGTAGGTTGCCTACGTACCATGACCCCGCATGAATCAGATCTTTGCGTAGTTCTGGAAGATCGAGAATAAAGTAAACAAACTAACATTTTTTTTTTCCTTTTCTTTAATGACTACTCTGATGAGAAAAGAGAAATAAAATAAGAAAATCTTTTTTTAAATTTTCTAGACTTAATGTTCTATGACCTATTCTAAACTCAAGCTTAACGGGCATTTATTTTTTTTCTTTCTTCTTTTTCCTTTTTGAAACAGACACTCTACGAGAAATTATTAAGGAAAAACCCTAGAAGAGAATTTTTTTTTTGACATTTTGTTTTGTTTTAGGAAGAAAAAATAAACCATAAAAAAAAATTTGAATTTTCCTTTGATATCCTAACGCCAAATTTCAAAACAAGTAATAAAATATTTTTGTATTTCAATTTTGATTGCCTAGAGAAGAAATTCTAATGATAAACAAAGATAAAGTATTTTTATTTTTTATCTAGAATACTCTAAACCCTTAATAAAAGAAATTTGTTTTTCCATTTTTCGCTAATTTCCCAAAGAAGCATCTTAAAAGAAAATCTTTTTGGATTTTGGAATTAACACCTTAAAGAAAGCTTTTAAAAAGGTACTAAAGGAAATTCTCTTCATCTTTTGTTTTTTTTTTGAATTTTTTGTCCTAATATAGTAAAGAAAATATAAAAACAATTTCTATTTTAAGCCCTATACATTAATTTCCTAAAGGAAAAACCACCTCAAAATGTTTGTTTGTCTTTTTTTTTTCATTTCTACAATTAGTATTCTAAATAAAATTCCCAACGAAAATGTAAAATGCAATTCTCTTTTTTTTGGATTTTTGATATATTACACACCTATTCAAATGCAAAATAGTAAGTACAATAATAATAAAACCTCGATATTACTATACAAAACTAGAAGATAAGAAGACAACATAACATTAAAAAAAATAGAAAATCTTCTTTTGATCTAATCCTGAATGAACGATCCTGACTAGATGGTCCTGATACTCTATCATGCCCAAAATCCGGCAAGTAAACCCATACCTGTATGAAAAGACTCAAAACAACAATAGGTGAGACAATAACACTCACTATTAGACACATGCGAGACATGATTTATTTATTGCAAAATGGCTTATTTGGCCAAAAGATGGCTAAGAGTGCAAAATTTGGCTAAGACCCCGAAAAGCCAAGAACCTAAGATTTACTTGGAAGACCGGACCCTACGTGGGTTGCCTACGTATCACGCCCCAAAAGACGAGAATCAGGTATGCGTAGTTCGAGCAGATTGGATACAGGCAAAAAATTAAACAAAACAACTAACTTAAAGAAAATATTTTTTTTGTCTTTTCCTTGAAAATGATGAAACATGCCAACTCTTTTTTGGATTTTCTTTTTCCTCTTTTTTTTTTATTTTTGATTTTTGAAAAATGATAAAAATGCAAAATCTTTTGAATTTTTCATTTTTTTTTTCTTTTTTGGTCTTTTTCTTAATAAAATTTAACAAAAACATAATTAGACCCCATTTGCTTTATTTTCACACTTCACCCTCTTTTTTTCTTTTTCCCTTTTTTTTCTTTTTCATTTTTTCATTTGCCATCAACTATCATTGGTCTGCCAAATGACCATTTTCCCCTTGAATAAATGCAACACTGTAGCATATAAGATGCATCAAGATGGTCTGTTATTTCGGATAACTGTCCTAGACGGACCCAACCCCTGTGTTGAGTCCCCTAAGTCAAAATGCACATGATGCAGATAAGCGTTCCTACTAGGGATCCGGCATGAGGCTGAGTTATTCTAGGTTCAAAACCTGAGTATATGTTCTAGACTGTGTACCCAAGCGGACAACTTGAGTCAAGGAAGGGGCTATGTACCGAGAACCAAAAGGCCATCCGGCTTAGTAACTTGTCCGGCCTCTTTCTTATTTCAAGGTATGACCCTAACAGAATAGGGAGTCTCGACCAGCGAGCACATCCCCGAAGATGAGAAAAGAAGGGTTTCGTAACAGTTTTATATATACAGTTCACATAATATTAAAACGGTAAGAAGCAACATTATGCACATTAGGTCCAAACATGTAATAAAATCAGATAACAGATAAAGCCAAATACAATAATATATCTAAGCTCGAATTCTGAACCCTGAACCGAAGTTCTGGATTCTTTTCCCCAGCAGAGTCGCCAGAGCTGTCACACCTACTTTTTCATACTACACCCCTAAGGGTATAAAGGAGTTTTTTCCTCTTAAAGGACAATCAAAATGGGATTCATTTTATTTAAAGATTTAGAGTCTCCACTTGGGAGATTTATGGTGTCCCAAGTCACCGGTTGAATCCCGAATCGAGAAAAAGACTGACTCTGTTTAACAATCTGCGAACCAGAAATCCGAGTAAGGAATTCTGTTAACCCGGGAGAAGGTGTTAGGCATTCCCGGGTTCCGTGGTTCTAGCACGGTCGCTCAACTGTCATATTTGGCTTATTTATTCGATTTTAGAACATGTTTTAACTTATGTGTTTTTAACTTTTGTCACACCTCCTTTTGGCGCTACCGCACCCCGCGAAGGGCATGGTAAAGGGAGTTTTTTCCAATTAAAGTTTCACGCCCCAAAATCCGAGGAA
>MU728084.1:29035-39934 GCA_026770625.1 Nicotiana glauca | reverse complement strand
GAATTATTTATTTCAAGGCTTTTTCTTTGGATCCTACTAGCCAAAATTAACGTGGCATTAATATATTACAACACTAGTATTTTACAATCGTTTTCCGGTAACTCGCATATACATAATATATCCACTTTAGTCGTATTTTTTAATACTTAGTCATTTTCTCAAATACTAAGAATTGCTATACTTATATTTTTTAAATTAACCTAAGTTTGACCGGTTAACCGTAGTTAACGGATCATATAGGGTGCTTTAACAACCTTCCCTATAGGATTAATTAGAACCCTTACCCATACTCTTAAGACTAAGCAGACCATATAAAACAGAGTTAATTTTAAGCACTATTTAGCTAAAATTGGTGTCCTAATTCACTGTTAAAATAATTAGGTGGCGACTCTTTTAATTAATTAAACCCTCAGAATTACCAATATGTTATACTCTAATTTGACCCGTGTTAAAATGGGGTATAACAGGCATCCTACAGTCTATTGTTGGGACGACCATAGATTCATGCTGTCGGGGTCGTAGCATCAACGCTACATCAGGCAGTGAAGTTTGAGTGGAACCACCAAGAGGTGATCATTCATAGCGACAGTAGCAATCCCATATACAGCCGTCAGACCATTCCAGCAATTGGAGGAATAAGAAGGATAGGTGGGGAAACTTACCACCACATTGAGCGAGTCAACGCCGTGGATAAGGATAAGTGGTGGGACAACAAAATTGAAAGCATATTGAACTGGAGCGGGTATGAACCTGGCAACGGACTTGGCAAGAATCTCCAAGGAATCACTAAGCCCATCAAGCTCAAGAAACACGGCACCACCTTTGGATTGGGATATGAATATACCTAGAAAGGATTCAATGAATGGTCGACGCCCTGTCGCGGTCCTTATTATCCATTGGAGCAGCCAATACCACGCTTGGAACAGACTTTCCAACCGGTCGAAGTTATCTATGGGTCAGAAGAAGAGGAAGCACTAGCAGTAATGAGAAATTTGTTCCTAAAAGACGATGATATGGATTGTTGTGTTATTTTTGAGGAGGAGAGGTAGGAAGGACCTTCCATACAGGCGGTAAGCAGAGGAGAATTCCTCAACAACTGGACCATCAAAACCACTAGAGCCCGGCGTTCCTCGGGGTAGCAAGGCTGAACAAGCACCATGCACTATTTTATTTTACTAGTTTACTTTCCTTTCACATTTTTTGTTTTTGCAAGAAAGAGCTCAAATGATCAAAACACTTATGGAATTTATCAAAGCACTTCAGTTTTCTTATAAATATTACTCTTATTATTTTCTCTCATTACTTTACTTGTACAACATTACTATTACCTATCTTGACGAACCAATGATTGTGACATGCAACGAGACAACGCA
Source organism: Nicotiana glauca (assembly GCA_026770625.1). NCBI lineage: Eukaryota > Viridiplantae > Streptophyta > Magnoliopsida > Solanales > Solanaceae > Nicotiana > Nicotiana glauca. The sequence goes on along the minus strand of MU728084.1, from coordinate 38,561 downwards.
ACAAACGAACATAGATTCAAAAAAAGATGATATACCAAAGGAGATTGTAAAGGAAGTTGAGGATTTCGAAAATAGGCCTAAGTCCAACTTGGACGAGACCGAGATTATTAACCTGGGAGATGCAGAAAACATCAAAGAAACACGAATCGGCGTTCATTTGTCACCGTCAGAAAAGAAAGAATATACGGAGTTTCTAAGAGAGTATGAGGACATATTTGCCTGGTCGTACGACAACATGACTGGTCTGAGTACATCTATTGTGGCTCATAAATTGCCGACTGATCCGGCCTGTCCGCCAGTAAAACACAAGCTCAGAAAATTCAAGCCAGATATAAGTTTGAAAATCAAGGAAGAGGTCACTAAACAGGTCAAAGCTAAGGTTCTCATGGTAGTAGAGTATCCAACATGGTTAGTCAATATTGTGCTAGTGCCAAAGAAGGATGGGAAGGTTAGAGTCTGTGTCGACTACCGAGATCTCAACCGGGCCAGTCCAAAAGACGACTTCCCCTTGCAGAACATACACATCCTGATTGACAATTGATCCAAGCACGAGTTGCAATCATTTGTAGATTGTTTTGATGGGTACCATCAGATCTGGATGGATGAAGATGATGCTGAGAAAACGGCTTTCATTATGCCATAGGGCATGTACTGCTACAAAATGATGTCGTTGGGGTTAAAGAATGCAGGGGCCACCTACATGAGGGTCATGACTACCATTTTCCATGATATGATACACAAGGAGATCGAAGTAATGTAGACGATGTCATCATCAAGTCCAAGAAAGTCGCTGATCACATGGAAGATTTGAGGAAATTCTTTAATAGACTGAGAAGGTACAACTTGAAGCTGAATCCCGCAAAATGTGCATTTGGGGTTCCTGCCGAAAAACTACTTGGGTTCATCGTGAGTCGCCGAGGGATAGAACTGGATCCATCAAAGGTCAAAGCTATTCAAGAATTTCCACCGCCAAAGAACAAGAAAGAAGTAATGAGTTTCTTGGGGAGACGTAACTACATCAGCATGTTCGTAGCACAATCTACCGTTATCTGTGAGCCAATCTTCAAGATGTTGAAAAAGGACGCCGCTACCACATGGACCTATGATTTCCAAAAGGCCTTCGACAAAATCAAGGAGTACTTGTCAACACCGCCAGTGTTGGTCCCGCCCGAGCCAAGTAGACCCTTTTTACTCTACCTTGCGATATTGGATGGAGCGTTTGCTTGTGTTTTGGGGCAGCATGATGAAACGAGGAGAAAAGAGCAGGCCATCTACTATCTCAACAAGAAGTTCACCCCATACGAAGCCTGGTATTCTCTGTTGGAACGCACCTGATGTGCTTTGACTTGGGTAGCTCAGAAGCTGAGGCACTATTTATGTGCCTATACTACGTATCTCATATCAAGGATGGATCCATTGAAGTACATCTTTCAGAAGCCCATGCCCACTGGCAAGCTAGCCAAGTGGCAAATCCTGCTGAGTGAATTCGACATTGTCTATGTGACCCAGAAAGCAGTCAAAGGATAGGCACTAGTGGATCATCTCGTCGAAAACCCTGTGGATGGAGAATACGAGCCCCTAAAGACGTATTTTCCGGACGAAGAGGTATCATTCATAGGAGAATACATTGCAGAGTCCTATGATGGTTGGAGGACGTTTTTCGACGGAGCGGCAAATTTCAAAGGAGTTGGAATAGGAGCAGTCCTAGTATCGGAAACCGGCCAATATTATCCGGTATCCGCCAAGCTCAGGTTCCCCTGCACTAACAATATGGCTGAGTACAAAGCTTGCATATTAGGGCTCAAGATGGCCATTGACATGAACATCCAAGAGTTGCTAGTAATCAAAGATTCAGACTTGCTTATACATCAGGTCCGAGAAGAATGGGCAACCAAGAACTCCAAGATACTCCCATACCTGCATCATGTACAGGAGTTGAGAAAGAGGTTCACAAAGACAGAGTTCCAACATGTTCCCAAAGTTCAAAATGAGTTTGCCGACGTATTGGCTACCCTGTCGTCCCTTATATAGCATCCAGATATGAACTTCATTGATCCCATTCTTGTGAAAATCCATAATCAGCCAGCTTATTGTGCTCACATCGAAGAAGAAGCAGGTGGAAAACCTTGGTTTCATGATATCAAGGAATATTTGGCAAAAGGAGAATATCCCGAGATCACAAATGCTACTCAGAAGCACACGCTTCAGAGACTGTCTAACAACTTCTTTCACAGTGGAGGAATCATATATAGGAGGACTCCGGATTTGGGATTACTAAGGTTTGTCGAGGTAAAAGAAGCATCCATGCTACTAGATGAAATCCATGCTCGGACCTGCGGACCACATATGAGCGGTTTTGTCTTATCTAAGAAGATACTCTGGGCAGGTTATTTTTGGATGACTATGGAGACAGACTGCATCCAGTATGTCCGAAAATGCCACCGATGTCAGAGACATGCAAACATAATAAGAGAACCACCAAATGAGCTTAATTCAACATGCTCACCATGGCCTTTTGCCGCCTGGGGAATGGATGTTATTGGACCAATCGAGCCGGCCGCTTCCAACGGGCATAGGTTCATCCTAGTAGCAATTGACTATTTCACCAAATGGGTCGAGGCAACATCTTACAAAGAAGTGACTAAGAAAGTCGTGGCAGACTTCGTTGGTGACCGTATAATTTGTCGATTCGGGATTCCAGAATCAATCATTACTAATAATGGCTCCTACCTCAACAGTGACTTGATGAAAGCTATGTGTGAAACCTTCAAGATCAAACACAAGAATTCCATAGTTTACATGCCTTAGATGAATGGAGCCGTGGAAGCTACCAATAAGAATATCAAGAAGATACTAAGGAAGATGATAGAAAAGCATAAACAATGGCATGAGAAGTTATCATTTGCTTTATTGGGGTACCGCACCACAGTCCGCACATCAACTGGGGCAACTCCCTACATGCTGGTTTACGGTACTGAAGCGGTCATTCCCATCGAGGTAGAAATTCCTTCCTTAAGGATCATGCAGGAAGCAGAACTCGATGATGCAGAGTGGGTGAAGAGTCGTTACGAGCAGTTAGCTCTCATAGATGGGAAAATAATGAATGCAGTTTGCCATGGTCAACTTTATAAGAATAGAATGTCCAGAGCTTTCAACAAGAGAGTCAAACCAAGACGGATCATGCCGGGGCAGCTGGTGTTAAAGAAGATTTTTTCACATCAAGATGAAGCCAAAGGGAAGTTCTCTCCCAACTGGAAAGGTCCATATATGGTTCAACGGGTTCTAACAAGAGGAGCCCTCATACTTGTAGAAATTGACGGGGAAGTTTGGCCAAAACCAATCAATTCAGATGCAGTCAAACGATACTATGTGTAACCATTTATGATTTCCTCATGTAATTTGAACTACGTCTGACCTGATTCCCGTTTAAGAGGGGATACGTAGGCAACCTTATGGGTTCAGTCACAACTCAATAAAATTTTTATTTCCCCCCGCAATTGGAAACTGGGGCAGAATTTTGAGGAGGACCCTCAAAATTCCAAAGTAACTTCAGTCGATCATTACAAGCAGCCGTCAGAAGCAACAACCCAGCAAACTGGGGCAGAATTTTGAGGAGGACCCTCAAAATTTCGTAACAAGAGAAGTTGCAATATCTTGGACCACGTCTCAGTCGTTGGTTCATCTAAAGAAAACTATTTCTTAATTATGTATTTACGCTATATTTTCTACTAAATCATTCATATCTGTCACCAAAATTGTTCTGTTTAACAATGCTACCCCAAGGATACCCACAGTATCACCAAATCAGAGCTGAGCCAGTCAAGCAAAGTCAGCAGGGACACGGAACTAACCTTTCCCCTTTATAAAACTCACGATTTTTCTTTGGATGCAGGCACCTAAGTCGCAAAAATCACATATTATACACTCATGCTGTTCAGGAATACAACCCTCGAAATTATCACTCTTATTCGCAATTGCTATCCGTATATAATATCCCCAACAGCCGCAATATCACAATCAGCTACCAGCCATCAGTTAAGAATTTTTATCATTATTCGCTTTTTATCCCTTGTATAAGGCTACTATTCTGCCTTCTGAGACTAAGATCTGTCTCCATCTGCATTTCCTGCATTGCATAAGATTACTATTCTGTCTTACGAGGTTAAGCTCTACCTCCATACGCATTTCCTGCATTGTATAAGGCTACTATTCTACCTTTTGAGGTTAAGCTCTACCTCCATCCGCACTTCCTGCATTGCATAAGGCTACTATTCTGCCTTCCGAGGTCAAGCTCTACCTCCATCTGCATTTCCTGTATTGTATAAGGCTACTATTCTACCTTCCGAGACTAAGCTCTACCTCTATCTGCATTTCTTCCATTGCATAAGGCTACTATTCTGCCTTCTGAGACTAAGCTCTGTCTCCATCTGTATTTCCTGCATTGCATAAGGATACTATTCTGCCTTCCGAGGTTAAGCTTTACCTCTATCTGTATTTCCTCCATTGCATAAGGCTACTATTCTGCCTTCTGAGACTAAGCTCTATCTCCATGTGCATCGGCTGAAAGATCATCGTTTTACTTACATTTTTGCATAGCTAAAATATCGCCACTTCATTTAAATCCTACATCGGCTAAAAGATCGCCATTTTACTTATATTTTTGCATGGCTAAAATATCGGCACTTCATTTAAATCCTGCATTGGCTGAAAGATCGCTATTTTACTTATATTTTTGCATGGCTGAAATACTGCCACTTCATTTAAATCCTGCATCGGCTGAAAGATAGCCATTTTACTTACATTTTTTTGCATGGCTGAAATATTGCTTCTTTATTTATGTTTTCATGGGCTAAAAGATCGCCACCTATCGCATTGCATGGGCTGAAAGATTGCCAAACTGTCCAAGGGTATCATTGTTCGGAAACACCATTCGCGTAGCCCGAGAACGCCATGCCATGGCCTGAGGACCCCCTTTTATCTCTTGCATATCATTATTCAAAGGCATCATCGCTCGGAGGCATAATTCTCATAGCCCGAGAGCATCATTTCATAGCCCTAGAATTCTTTATTATATGCTTCATGGCCCAGGACATCATGGTCTGAGGACGTCATTCTAACCATCCGAAGACAGCATTCATGATCCGACGGGAAATTGCATCATGTTTAAAAATTTTGCAGTATACGCTTGTATTGTTTATTTTTAGGTAAACCAGAAAACAATGGCCATCTCAGTAGGAGCGATCCCGCTCCGGTTCCCGCAGCCCTATTAGACTCTAACAACCCATCCCAACCTAAATATCGCGTCGTTCTTGAAAGATCTCCATCGGCATACCCCGGCGACGGATCCTGAACTACATATGGCATGATTCCTGTAAGACCAGGGATATGCAGGCAGCTTAGAAACTAGATCACGGTCAAATTCTTCGAACCATTTCGTTCGGTCAAAATTGGCCATCATATCTTTACCCGACAACTCTTTCATCCTTCCCGGGTAAAGAGGGGCAGATGTTGATACCCAATTTTTCCCTATGTATTTTTACATGCAAATACTTTCAAAATAGCATATATAAGTATGCCCAAGTATTTTAGTATTTTCCTAATTTTTAAGGGATTTTTAATCAATTTATTGCCTATTTTTAGCAGTACAAAATCAATAATTATCCCTAAATTTATCATTTTGGTGAATAGCTTATTTTATTCTCATATTTATACCAAAATATATCTAGGGTAATTTTTATACATTTTTCACAAATTTATTTGGTATTTTAAAGCTAAATTACATATAATTGTAATTTTAGCCTATTTTAAGAATTAATAGCATTTTACAACTACAAAATTGATTCCAGTATTTTTAAATTAATATTTAAATATTATGAGTTGACTCAATACCTTTAATTTATTTTCAAAATCATTTTTACTATTTTTATAAAATAGAAAGGGAAAAACTGGTTGTTTAAAACCTAACCCATTTTTATTTCAATTATAGCCAAAATTGGCTCCCCTAATTGACCCAATTTCGAACCCAATTTTGGACCAGCCCAATCCCATTTAACCCAACCCTTAACCCGTTTTAAATTACCCGACCCAAGCCCTTTTGATCTGGGCCGTTGATCTCTGGGATCAACGATTCCTATCCACCATTCCATAATTAAACCTAAACGACTACCCTAATCCCCTCATTCTCTCCTCTCAACCCCCTCCAAGCACTCTCCTCTCTCAAACTCTCTCGAAGGTTCCTGAAACCCTACTCGTCTTCTACCATTTTCAACCTAAGACTCACCGAAATCCATGGCCTCTCAGGCCATGGATGGCTCACACTCATCTCCCTCTGCTCTTGAACGCTTGGTGTTCGAAGTTTCGAGGTCTGACCTGGATGGTGTCCACTCAGATCTTCTCTGATTCAAGGTTTTATGGCCTCTTCGACCTTGCTCCGGCATATCCAAGCCTTATGAGCCTATGTCTAACTTATCCGACTTAGATCGGACCTTTTCCAAGCCTTTCTCATTCTAGGGTTCCTACGAAACTGTAATGACCCGGCCGGTTATTTTTTTGGAATTTACACCCCGATTCCCCATTAACTACTTTCCCTAAGTTCATTTCTGCTATTTTGGTTTGCCGGGATGTTCGGAATTAGGATTTGGAGTGTTTTGGGACACTTAGTCCCTAAATGAGGGCTTAAGAGTTGAAAAATGGTCTGTATTCGGAGCAGTGTGAGGATGACCTCGGAATGGAAATCTGATGGTTCCGTTAGCTCCATTAGGTGATTTCGGGGTTGGGAGCGTGTTCGGAATGTTATTTGGAGGTCCGTAGCTCTTTTAGGCTTAAAATGCCGAAGTTGAATTTTTGAAGTTTCCGGTCCGATAGTGAGTTTTTGATCCGGAAGCTTCTGTAGCTCCGTCATGTCATTTGGGATGTGTGTGCAAAATTTCAGGTCATTTGGACAAGGTTTGGATAGGTTTTTAATCGAAAGTGTGTTTGGTTGGAATTTGAAGTTCATATGCTTGAATTTTTTGATTAATTCGTGTTTCCGGCATTGCTTTAGGTGGTTTAAGGATTTGAGCAAATTTGAATGATGTTATGGGACATGTCTGTAGGTTTGGTTGAGGTCTCGGGGGCCTCGGGTGTGTTTCGGATGCTCAATGGAGCAATTTGAAGTTAAAATTCATAGCAGAAAATTGCAGGTCTGATATCCTTCTACGCGTTCGCGATGCATAAGTTTCCTTCTCATCGCGTTCGCGTCCCTATATATCGCGTTCGCATAGTGCAATTCTGGAGGGTGCCTATTTTTCCTTATACGCGATCGTGTTTAGGTCCACGCATTCGCGAAGCCCTGTTCTCCCCTTCAACGCGTTTGCGTCATCTGTTGCGCGTTCGCGAAGCAATGTTTCCCCACACTTCGCGTTCACGAACTGCTTCACGCGTTCGCGAAGAGTAAATAAACCCCCCGCCCTTCATTTTCTTCTCCGCGAATGCGATAGCACCTACGCGTTCACGATGGCCAAACACTTGGGCAGACAGATTAAATTAGCCATTTCGAGGGTTCAAAATTTTTATAACATTTTGACTTCTAGAGCTCGGTTTTTGGCAATTTATGAAGGGATTTTCATCTGGGCAACTTGGGTAAGTGATTCCCACTCGATTTAGACCATATTCTATGAATCTCCTCTTAATCTCACCCTTTAATTTCGTGTTTTTGAATGGGAAGTGGGTAAAGCTTCTTAGACTTAATTGTGAGGATTTGAGGGGGCATTTGACCTCCGATTTGGGAGATTTTTATATGGTTAGACTCGTGAGAGTACGAGAGTTCTAAAAATGTAAAAAGATTTTGATTTCGAGACGTTGGCTGGAGGGATATTTTGGTCATTTTACCTATTTTTGCGCCTTAGCTTTAATTTTGATAGTGTAATTAGTTACTTGCGATGTTATTTACAATATGTAATTGGTTTGAATAGATTTGGGCCACTCGGAGTCGGATACTCGTGGCAAGAGCATTGTTTCTTAGAGGTTTCGTACCGGTTCGAGGTAAGTGGTTTGTCTAACCTTGTGTGGGGGACCTCTTCCCTTAGGACTTCTTATATGTTGATTTACATGCCTTGTACGCAAGGTGACGAGCGGGTACTTGTGCAATTTGTTGAAAATCCACTTTACTTGAAATGCTCAAACTGTGTTTTCTCTGTTATTTGATTGACTTCAATGCAAGATTAAAATTGTGTTAGTTATAAAAGCATGACTAGATAGAATTTACTGCTTAATTACTTAATTGTTTAATTGCCTTACTTGACATTTTCGTGAAGCACGTTAGGCCAGAATTTAACTGTGACTTGTATTTGTGTATTTTGATTCTCTGAATATTTCCCCTATTTGGTTGTGTTTTTATATTGGACTACGGTTTCAATTCCCGGGAGATCCTTGTCATTGATATTATGGACTACGGGTTCGATGCCCGGGAGATCCTTTGCTACTGATATGATGGACTACGGGTTCAATTCCCGGGAGATCCTTGCTATTGATATTATGGACTACGGGTTCGATTCCCGGGAGATCCTTTGCTACTGATGTGGTGGACTACGGGTTCAATTCCCGGGAGATCCTAGATATTTAGATAAGATGGACTAAGGGTTCAATTCCCGGGAGATCCAATGGACAGTGGAGGAATACTGGTTGTGTTATTTTCCTTACTTAGCTTAAAATTGTCATTGACTTGTAGCTTCTACCGTGTTTTATTGTTATTTCAGATAAATTCCTGATCTACACTGCTCATTATTGTNATTGTTATTATATTTTATTCTCAGTAGGGCCCTGACCTTCCTCGTCACTACTCAACCGAGGTTAGGCTTGGCACTTACTCAGTACCGCTGTGGTGTACTCATGCTACTCTTCTGCATACTTTTGTTGTGCAGATCCAGGTACTTCTGGTCGGACTTTCTATTAGTGAACCAGGCGATACATTCAGAGACTTGAGGTATATTCTGCCGCGCCCGCAGATCGATGAGTCTCCTTCTATTCTAGCTTATAGTTAGCAGTTCCTTTTCATGTGTTCAGTTGTGTAGACATTTCTGGATGTTAGAGCCGTAACTTATGTTCTTTTAGCCTGTGTTGCCCGTGGGTTTCCGGGTCTTTGGGAGAGTTTTAAATTGCTAAGTGTTAAAGTGTATGTGCCAGGTGGAAACTATACTCATTGTTACGTTATTTAGTTTTGATTATAAATTCCGTAGATTTGTTGTTATTTCCGTAACGCGTTAGGCTTACCTGGTCGCAAAGATCGGGTGCCGTCATGACATGTCCACAATTGGTGAAATGGGGTCGTGACAAGTTGGTATCAGAGCTCTAGGTTCATAGGAGTCACGGGACACAGGCCAGTTTATTAGAGTCTCGCTGATCGGTACAGAGACGTCTGTATTTATCTATGAGAGGCTATGTAACTGTTTAGGAAAATCTTCATTTCTTTTGAATTCCTTGTCGTGCGATGTTTTGACACCAATTCTAAACTTCTGTCTTCTATTCTCTCACAGATGGTGAGGACACT
>MU728084.1:2123-19861 GCA_026770625.1 Nicotiana glauca | reverse complement strand
TGAAATGCTCAAACTGTGTTTTCTCCGTTATTTGATTGACTTCAATGCAAGATTAAAATTGTGTTAGTTATAAAAGCATGACTAGATAGAATTTACTGCTTTATTGCTTAATTGTTTAATTGCCTTACTTGACATTTTCATGAAGCATGTTAGGCCAGAATTTAACTGTTACTTGTATTTGTGTATTTCATTCTCTGAATATTTCCCCTATTTGGTTGTGTTTTTACATTGGACTACGGGTTCAATTCCGAGGAGATCCTTGTCATTGATATTATGGACTACGGGTTCGATTCTCGGGAGATCCTTTGCTACTAATATGATGGACTACGGGTTGAATTCCCGGGAGATCCTTGCTATTGATATTATGGACTACGGGTTCGATTCCCGGGAGATCCTTTGCTACTGATGTGGTGGACTACGGGTTCAATTCCCGGGAGATCCTAGATATTTAGATGAGATGGAATACGGGTTCAATTCCCGGGAGATCCAATGGACAGTGGAGGAATACTGGTTGTGTTATTTTCCTTACTTAGCTTAAAATTGTCATTGACTTGTAGCTTCTACCGTGTTTTATTGTTATTTTAGATAAATTCCTGATCTACACTGATTGTTATTATATTTTATTCTCAGTAGGGCCCTAACATTCCTCGTCACTACTCAACCGAGGTTAGGCTTGGCACTTACTGAGTACCGCTGTGGTGTACTCATGCTACTCTTCTGCACACTTTTGTTGTGCAGATCCAGGTACTTCTGGTCGGACTTTCTATCAGTGATCCAGGCGATACATTCGGAGACTTGAGGTATATTCTGCCGCGTCCGCAGATCGAAGAGTCTCCTTCTATTCTAGCTTATAGTTAGCAGTTCCATTTCATGTGTTCAGTTGTGTAGACATTTCTGGATGTTAACTTATGTTCTTTTAGCCTGTGTTGCCCATGGGTTTCCGGGTCTTTGGGAGAGTTTTAAATGGCTAAGTGTTAAAGTGTATGTGCCAGGTGGCAACTATACTCATTGTTACGTTATTTCGTTTTGATTATAAATTCCACAGATTTGTTGTTATTTCCGCAACGCGTTAGGCTTACCTGGTCGCAAAGACCGGGTGCCGTCATGACATGTTCACAATTGGTGAACTGGGGTCGTGACAGAAACCCTAGCTATTTGAGGTTTTCTCTGATTCGTTTTCTTGAATTTGTTCTATATTTGTTCTCTACTTGAGTTCTTAAACGTTTTCCCCAATTTTTTCTTTCAAAAATTACTTCTCTTCGATTCAGGGTTTCTGAAAAGTTCAAAATATATCTCCGACTATTCTTTTCCTTTTCTTTGTGCGTATTTGTCACGCATGTGCTTCTACTGCTTCTTTTTTTTCTACTATACATGTTCTTATGTGCCTTGCTTTTCTATTGTGTTTCTACACCCTGCTCGTGTGTTCATCCTGCTGTGTTTTTCCTATATGTCTTGTTGATATACTTTTCTGGTATTTTGTGTTCTCTTACTGTATGTATCTCTTACTGAGTTCTTAAGTTCTTTGTTTTCCTTTTACTGGACCGTGTTCGAGTTCCCTTTAAACATGTTTCCTCTATTGTTTCCTTAAGTGTTATACTACCTCTCTTCTCAACTTGTTTAAGTCCCAGGTTTTTTTAAACATGTTCCTTCTACCCTTACTATGCTTCAAATCAGTTTCTTTACTCTGTTTGCTTCGAATTTTCTATTGTAACTGTTTGTTTTCTCATGAGTCTCCGAAAGAGACCTCTGAGCCTGTTTCAATTATTTGTCTCCTCGTCTCTGTATCTGATTCGAGTTGGAAACCCAAGGATTTAGGGGTTTTGGCGAGTTTTGATCTTGTGTTTGGACTAGGGTTCTATTTTGGAACCCTAAACTCTCTCAGACTCATTCTGAGTCTATGAACTGATCTTGAACTTCTTTGTTTATCACTCTGAACTTTTTCTATGCTAGACTCTTCTACCGATTAGTATTTTATATGTGTGATGAATTCTTTCTTCTGAAAAAGTTTTCAACTTATGATTGATTCAGAATCTTCTTTTAGGTTTAATTGATTAGTACTAATTTTCCTTAAGTCAAGATCTTTCCCATCTTCCTGACCTGGATCATTCACATGAAATCGTCAATTTCAGATTTTAGTGGCTGTTGATTGATTGCCTTTCCTTATTTGCACAAACCGTGTGCTATTAGATTTTTTCCTTAAATAAATCTCTGTGTATTTACCCTTCTTGTGTTGCTTTGGAAAAGTGTTTGATCACCCTCTTTCATTAATTATTTTACCCGTTTGAAATCAGAATCCCTTAACTAAAGGGAAACTTGTGTAATTGATTGACAACTGATTTTTTTTAAAATTATTCTGCTTGCTTTTTACACTATATAAAGGGCACGACTCCTTTCTCACTAGGAGACCTTGAATTCGACACTTTTCATATACTTTCAATTACACAACTCTCAATTCAACACTTTTACACATATAATCTCGTAGCTCTCTTCTAAAATCTTCTGACTATTTGCTTGCAATTTGGCTTTAAAAGACTATTGCTTTCTTTCTTGTTTCCCTGAAACTGGTATGTTCTAATTTAGTTTTCAGCCCCATCCCAATGTGTTTATTTTACAGCTTCTACAATCCTGTCTACTTTGCTGTCTATGCTCAATGTTAAATATGTATGCTATTTTCTTTGCATATGTTTCTACTGTGAATCCCTGCACCCCTGTCCCCTTCTATGTGTTTGAGTTGAAGTTCAGAACATGGCAACATCTAAATTGTTGCTCATGTTTGGACTTGATCCCTTAGGGGATCCTAACTCCCAAACAATGTGGCTAACAAGCTAGTTGGGGTGTGCCAGCACTTCCAATTTCTAGGTATGACCACCAGCCTATCTTTGCTTTTCCCCAGAATTCCTTCTCTGCACTTACACTCATTCCTAGTTTCTAAGTTCTGCCCCCCTCATGTGAGCCTTGCCTTGGGACCTTGAGCTCCCTCTGAACTTGGACACTTGAGGGTTGGCTCTTCCACACTGTACTATGACTCAATTTTGCAATATATTTAGGTGTGAGCACTGTCCGGGGTCCAAGAGGCTCTTACGGAACTCTGACACACCCCAAATTAGAAAGGCTTTGGATTTTGATCTAGGGAGTTGGTTTACTTCATGCTTTAGGAAGGAAACCTGAATCAGACTCTCCTTGGTTGTAAAATTTTAGTTTCTCTGATGTAATTTTACCTTTTATTATTTATTCTGGGCTGTAATAACTATTGGGGATGTTAGTGAAAAGGGAAGGGTAAATCTTGCATGTAAAAGGGGTAGATATCATATTCATAGGTGATTATTATACTTCTGCACTCATGTACTGCTTTCAACTTTCGTTTCTGCATTTTATATATAAACCATGTCTATAGGATTTTGCATTTTCACTTAGAAACCATGACTATAGGTCCTGCATTTCATATAGATACCATGTCTTTAGGTTCTGCATTTCATATAGAATCTATGTCTATAGGTTCTGCACTTCTGCATTATGTAGAGACCATGTCTATAAGTCATCTCTAAAATGTTGCATATCATATAAATAATATACCTATAGGGCTTCCTGAATTTTGCATCTGCATCTATCACTAGGCAAACCTATTTATAGGATCTTAAATTAAACAGCATTTAGATATCATGCCTATAAGACTTCTGCACTCTTGTTTCGGTTGTAAAAAAAATATTTTAAAATCAATAACAACTAGAGAGCATACTTATAAGAGCGATCAATCATCCATTCGCTTATAAGTCTAAAATCAGTAGTAACAATAACAACCGCAGAATTTATACTCCTGTAATTGACAACTTCTCTTTCTAAATCAGCATACCTCTTTTCTGAAACTTATAGATATCATGCCTATAGGTTTTCTTCTAACACGTAGGCAAGCCATAGGATAACTTATAAATTGAATCATATTTTTATTAACTACAACCAGCAGGCATGCCTGATTTGGGCTTCTTATCTGAAATATGTAATAGATCAGTCCGTCACAACTTTTAAGTTTAAACAGGCCCTAATCAGTACGTGTAAAGACATGCTAAACTATATGCTTCTCTTTGTTTTCAAATAGGTTTTTTTGAGCCTTTCTATCTGTTATGTGCTTCTCCCCCATATTTGTTACGTATATGTTTTGATTGTCGCCTTAGAATTTTGTCCTTTATCCCTTCCCTTTAGGATTAGTAGTCCCAAATACCTCCGGAGCTGATAGGATTGGGGCGGGTAGTAACATGCAATAAGAAAACGAGACCATTCCGCGTTTAATACCTTAACGGGGTGGGAAAGGGTAGATATGGATATGATGACCACGCGATAAAACCACGTGTATAAACGGTTACCGGGTGTTGTGTGGGGTGATCCATATTATTTATAAACCTAGGACCCCCCCCCCCTTACTTGTTTATTTTTAAAAACTGTTTTTTCTCAAATCTCGGCTTCTTTAACTTTGTTTACTTCAATTACTTGCAGAAATTATGTGAAAACCCATTCCCTTTACTTGTTTATTTTCAGAATTTCAAAAACTGCTTTCTTCCCAAACTTCAGCTTTTTTAACTTCTTTTAATTTCAATTTCTTGCAACCATTATGTGAAAACCTCCTCGTATTTGTAATTCTTGGTTGTCTACTTGTTGTTTACACTTAAAGTCACAGTTATAGCATGGACAGGAACCACACTAGTGGATCTCGAGGGGTTCCTAACACCTTCCCCTCGAGATAATTTCAAGCCCTTACCCATTCTCTGGTTTTCTAAATCAAATTTCTTCTTAGTTTCTTAATGCACTTAATCATTAGGTGGCGACTCTTCAATTGAAACCCAATTCTCAAAAGGAAACGAGTTGTCCGTCCAAATGTAATAAACCCAATTTCGCGAGAAAAAGGGGGCATCGACAAGCACCATCTCCAGGAGCTCTTCAGAGCCCGAGGATAGAAACATTGCATCAACTGTGGTTGAATTGATTTGGATAATTGGCTTACTCAAGGATATTGGTGTAGCAGTCGATCTTCATGTGAACATTCACAATGACGACAAAGCAGCAATTCAGATAGCTGCTAATCCAATATTTCATGAACGGACTAAACATATCTAGATAGACAGCCACTTTATAAGAGAGAAGATACAGAATGGGCTGGTGAAGGCAGAATATATGGCAACTAAGGAGAAGTTAGTGGACATTCTAACCAATGGTTTAACCAGAGTACAACATGAGTATTTGATGTCCAAGCTAAGGGTACTTGATGTCTTCATCTCACCTAGCTCGATGGGGAGTGTTCGGATAAAAGGAGTGACTTATGTGTGAGGGTAGTTAAGTCTATTTATGTATGGCCGTATTAGTTAATTTCGTTAGCTGTTAATGTGGTGATTGATTGGTTAGTTAGTTAGTTAGTTTTATCAGCTGTTAAGTCGTGTATATATGGATGTAAGAGTTGTGGAATTAACAGTATTTCATTCTATTGTTCCATTCATTTTCCTCTCTCCCAGATAACCTCTCCTACTCTTCTCCCTCATAACTATGATTTCTGCTTTTTCTCAATCTCTAACTTTAGCACATAGTTAAAACATGAATAATTTGTGAGTATTAGGGTAAATGTCAAATAAGCTTTTACAAATTCGTAGCATTTGTACAAATTTTAGGATAAGTATTTTGAGGAAAAGCTTGTGCAGAACAAGAAATATTCTGAATCATGTAGAAATAAATCTTTTCTGAATTTGATCTATAATTGTTCCACTCAAATATTTCTTAATGGAGTACTGTTTTATAATAATATAGTTTCCCACCACCAACATTTAATTGGGCAATGTGAAATACTTTCAAAAATTTCAAGACATAGAACTATATAAATTGACAAGTCATGTTCAAAATGTTTTAATGCTTTTTTCCAATTTTATTACACGTTGTTATTCAACGTACACATTTTTTGAAAAAAGTTATCAAGGAGTTTATCTAAGACTTTGTGAAACTAGCAAAATCTAGCAAGGCTGCAAGGCTTTTTTATTTTTTTAAATTTCCGTATTATTTCTTTAATTTATTTCTCAGTTTCTCTCCTCTTTTCCCATTTAATGTTCCTCATCCTTTTCCTTCTTATTTAATTAGTCCGATAATTATTCGAAAAAATAGTGTGATAAATATGTACTTATGGTTCTTATATTCACTTTATTTTATTTTATTTTAATTTTCGAGTCAATCACAAATATTTAAAAATGTGAACCAAGGAGAATTCATAATCAAAAGAAAATTTAGCACTGGATTTACATGCTTCAAGCAGTGTTCTTAAAGATAGAAGATATGGTGGATCGCTTTGTATCATTGTATGTCTTCCAGATAATGTATTTCCCAAAGCTATATTTGCAAGTTTCATAAATTTTTATTTTTAATATTTAATATAGTAATAAAAATAATGCTTAAAAATAAATTGAGATACGAAAAAATAGAACTATATTAAAATTGTATAAAATTCCAAAGAAGAAAGTAAAAAAATTGTTTCAACTATCTAGGCATCACAATATATGGCATGATGATATCTTAAGCCAATTATAATTATAAAATTAAAAATAACTAATTTGGGCTTAACTTCTCACGCGCTACCGATTTCGTGCAAACACTACATGTGTCACATGGGCCCAATAGATGATATTTATAGAAGAGATTTTTCCTATACCATATATAAATTTTTATTACCAAATATGTGCATAGTTTCTAATTTACCCGTCATGTTCATATTTTTTGTACAATTATTATAACATTCATTAAATACTAATTATTAGTAGTTGAATCTTCCTAACTAAGCGTGCTACAAATCAGGAATAGCGACCTTCAGCTCAAATTTGAAACGGAAATCCTTTATATTCAATTTAAATTATTACATAGACTCTTTTCTGCAAAAACTTTGTTCTTCGATATTTTTCCTTAAGCCACAAATCAAAAAAAGACAAAATCGTCAACAAATTCGAATCAAATTGTAAAAATCAGTTCTGCAAAAGCTCGGTTCGTCGACTTTTTTCCTCAATCCACTCATCAAAAAAGCGACAAAATATTCAACAAATTCAAGTCAAATTGTAGAAATCAATTCTGCCGATACTCTGTTCTTCATCTTTTTTTCTTAATCCAAAAAATCAAAAAAGCGACAAAATATTGAACAATACCTCAGCAACGACACGCAATCATGTCCAAAATCTCAATCATGCTATAATTAAATGGGAATTGGGATAGCTATGGCAGATTTAGAGATTTTCAAGTTGATGGCATTGTGCTCGATGAGGATGCAAGTTACAGTATGTTGATTTCTATAATTGCAGAGCAATTAATGATTGATACTTCGAAAAAAATTGTAGAAATCAAATACATTGTGAATGAGAATTGTCCTCCAATGGAGATTAGGAACGATATGAGGGTTCGTGTGTATATGGAGACAAAAAAGGAGAATAAAAACTTAGGATCGTATCCGTTATTTATAAGTATACGAGATTTCAATATGGAATTGACTATTGCCAATGAGAACACAAGTGCAGTTTGTTATGTTTCAAATTCTATGGAAGTCTGATTTTACGGTAATATCTATAAAATTCCTACATTTATCTACAAATAACTACACATCAATTTTAGGATGTATAAATCAATATTGTTTTCATAATTATCTATATAATTATTACATTTATACTACAATTAAACTACAATCTATGTGGAAAAAAATAGTGACTACAAAATTTTTCTCTTCACCCAAAATTTATCTACAAAGATTCTACAAAATTGTAATGACACTATTTATCTTTATTTTCATGCAGGTTCATCTGGGACAATAAAGTTACTTGATATGCCAGCCTCTCCCGCCATAGAGGAATATCAAAGTGAAATAATAACTGAAGATACACAAAGTGTTATCGAAGAAGGACAAGTGTATCAAGACAAGCAAACAATTGCAACTGCAATGAAGCACTATTCTGTTATGCACAAGTACCAATTCAGGGTTAAAAGATCTAGCCACAGAAGGTATGAAGATATGAATGGTGAAAAGAACATTATAAACAGTATTTTCCTTGTGATATGTGTTTTTCAAACATTGTAGATGAAAAGTAGTTATATTGTATAGTGTGTTACTTTATGTTAAAACAATCCTTTTGTTACATCTACATTGATAACCTGTATTATAAATATATTTTTTGTAGCTACTGGCTTATATGCGTTGGAGAAAACTGTAATGGGCACTTCAAGTCAACATCAATTAATGATTCTGCAATGTTCAAGATCAGGAGTTTCAACCGACAATACACATGCACCTTAATGGACGATACATTCATACATCGGAAACGTACTGCAGTTATAGTTGGTAGCATGGTAATTCCAAAGTATTGTGATCCTAAGATAGTTTACACACCAAAGGACATACAAACTGACATGTTGTCCCAACACGGAGTGAATCTAAGCTACATGCAAGCATGTAGAGCAAAGGAAAAGGCTTTACAGTTTTTGAGAGGTCATCTGGCTGACTCCTACAACAAATTACCAAAATATATTTATATTCTTGAGAAGACGTATCCTGGTTCAGTTGTTAAATTGAAGAAGACAACAGATGAATGATTCTTATATGTAGTTGTTGCTCTTTGTACATCAATAAGTGATTGGGAATATTGTACACCAGTAGTAGTGGTTCATGGGACATTCTTAAAGTCAGCCTACAGGGGAATTATGCTGACAGCAAGCACAATGGATGCAACAGGTAAAATTGTAGTTATTTTGTAGCCAGTTTATAAATTGTAGATACATTGTAGACACTTTCTAGATATATTGTAGTTTATATGTATTTGTGTTCTTATATGCATTTTCAAAGCTGCCAGTTAATTATTTTTGACTGATTATATAGGTACAATATTGCCTTTGGCATATGTTGTAGTTGATTCAGAAAATGACGCATCGTGGAAGTGGTTTTTTGAGCAATTCAAGCAAGCATATGGTGAAAGAACTTCAATGTGTGTTGTTTCAGATAGGAATGAGAGTATCCTGAAGGCAACATCAATTGTCTATCCAGACGTGCCACACTACTCTTGCATTTGGCATATTTGGACAAATATAAGGGCAAAGTTCAAGAAGGGTCATCTACAATTTAATAAATTGTACTTTGCTACAGCACGGTCATACACTCTGGATGAATTTAATGAAATGATGTCGAAGATTGAAGAGATAGACCCGCGTGTTAAATCATACCTCTATGATATTGTTTATGGTAACAATAATTAAATTTATAAATGGCATTCTAAAAATACGTGATCTATTTCCGAGCTAGTTTGTAAGGGTGATTAGTACTAAACATGGAGTAAAACAGTAAAGATCAAGCTAGCCAAAATAATAATCGAACCAGTAAGGGGACGTTTCCGGGCTTAGAACAAGCCAGTAGATACCTCGGGTCCAGGCCTTGATCCTACCTCGGGTAGTCTTATCGAGGGTAGTCGGGAAGGGGATAATAGATAAGTATGTGTATACAATGATTTATACCGTTAATCTTGAGCTAAATGATGAAGAACAATAAAATGCTAGAGCGACCTCAGGGTCGAAGAACACGGATAACTTAGAAGAAAGAGATAGGGAGAAATATTATTGCTTATTGGAGAAGTGGAGCAACATCAGTCATTTACAAGGAAGGGTGAGTCCCATTTTTATAGGGGAGGGGACTCTGTAAAATGCATGTATATTAATCGCGAGAATACAAAGATGGGACGGCTTGACGCGAGTCCTCTCAGTAGGCTCCAGATAGGCTGAACCTGTCATGTGTAGCCATATACCTAGGAGACTTCTTCTTCTATTCTAACCTCGGAACCTGACTCCTT
Organism: Nicotiana glauca; assembly: GCA_026770625.1. Classification (NCBI taxonomy): domain Eukaryota; kingdom Viridiplantae; phylum Streptophyta; class Magnoliopsida; order Solanales; family Solanaceae; genus Nicotiana; species Nicotiana glauca. The sequence continues at coordinate 10,025 of MU728084.1, read as the reverse complement.
CGATTCGGACTCCAACAAGCCCTGAGACCGAGAACTTGACCGAGGCCTTCCACCCTCGGGGTCTCGAGGAAGGCTTCTAAAATATCTTGATAGCAGAAAATGAAGTCTTCTGATTTTACTGCATACAGATAGTCTCTGCGTTACTTAAAGCAGAAGGCGACGAGAGGTGATAAGAAACGATTCTGAATCCTTGCTTCCCTCGGCGTCCCTGAGAATGGTTGCGGGCTGCAAATATATATCTCAGGGGTCGCTGCTGCGGACCTCAATACTGACTACGGTGGTTGGCTCTCTTTAATGTACTCGCGATGCCTTTATAAAAGCTCGCTTCTTCCCATCCGGATTCCATTTGGAACTTTTTTGTGAAGCCCGTCTTTCTGCTTCTCCTTGTTCTCTTCCTATGAGCATGACCTCTCTTGCTTTCTCCCTTTTTTAGACTTTTTCAAGGATGACGAACATTTCTATAGCAGCTTCTCGTGACATGGTGGGCTCATCATCTTCATTCTTCTCCCAAGATAAAGTGATGGCCCCTCCCCGAATTGAGGAGTGTGTCCCGGGATCTTTCTCGATGACCTCGGACTTCAGGGTCGAAAGACCTTCTTCTAAATCGGGATGGTGGGCTCATCATCTTCGTGATGATGGGCTCATCATCTATAGAAGCTTCTCATGACATGGTGGGCTCATCATCTTCGTTCTTCTCCCAAGATAAAGTGATGGCCCCTCCCCGAGTCGAGGAGTGTGTCCCGGGATCTTTCGCGATGACCTCGGACTTCAGGGTCAAAAGACCTTCTTCTAAATCGGGATATCGCGAACCAGTAACTCGCTACATTAGCTCCATAATGGATATAGGGAGAGTGAAAGTCAATTGTGGCTGGGAGGATGCTGTGCTCGTGGAGATACCTGCTCGGGATGAAGATATCACAGCTAATAGGGCTGGTTTTATGAGCGTGTATACCTACTCATTTACTTTAGGACCGGCGGGACAGTCTTCGCCCCCGATAGATCCTGTGATCCTCGATTTCTGCTGGAGTTATCAGGTAACCCTGGGTCAGATCCATCCTTCGTTCTGGCGCATGGTTTATATGATCAGGCATTATTCGGGCATGATAGAGGGGATGCCCTTCACTTTGAATCACCTGATCCGGATGTACAGCCCTCGCCTCCTTTGCGGAGGTTTAATCAGGCTTCGTCGTCAAGCCTTAAGATCTTTTTTTGCCTGTACTGAGGAGTTCAAGGATGACAGGTGGTTGAGTCGATTTGTCCGAGTGAGGACGTCGGATCTGATCCCGTCAGAAGGAATGTCATTTCCCGATAAGTGGAATATCGCGCGTAAGTGGATGTGGAGCTTCTGCTTCTCTTTGATAGTTTCTTCCTGTGTTTCTAACTCTGTCATTTCTTATATGTCCTTTTAGCCAAGATGGTCTACCCTGGGGCGGTGTTAGATCTGCAGGATTGGGTCGACCGTTTATACTTGGCTTGCCTGTACAATGATCACGCATGGTGGGATCTGTCTCGAGCCCGGTGGGAGGCGAAAGACCATGGTGAGTCTCGAGTTATTATCGTACCTGCACATCCCATTGCAATTTGCTGCTGATGGCTCTTCCCTTTCCATGCTTCTAACCCTTATGATTATGCAGTTCTGGGAGGGGTTTTACTGATAAAGGAAGCGTCACACGCTGGAGGAGATATCCGAATTCTTGACGAGGAGAAGACAAGGCAGAGGGATGCTCTGATCGACCTGTCGGAGCTAAAAAGGGCCAAAGTTGAGGAATCCAAGGTTGACTTATCAATTCTGGCTTCACTCGCGGCGGGAAATCCCCGTGCTGAAGGTGAGGGAGAAAACAGTCCTTCAGTACCCTCTGAAGGTCGTCTGGGACCGGCTGTTCCTCAGGTCGAGGAGATGGAGGCTTGTGGACAGGAATCTGATGTTGTTGCGGCCCGTTATCATAGTGATGAGACAACTGATAGAGTATAGAGTACAAGTTTTGACCTGGGGGGGGGGGTGACCGAAGTCTTTCGCGAGCCGAGATATCTTCAGCAGGCACTTTTAAGAGACTTCGATCAGGGACCCATGATGAATGGGGGTCGGGCGTTCAAATTGACCCTGTTGGTTCATTAATTATCGTTGATTCCCCGAATGGGGGATCAACTCGACCTCCTGGAGTGTGAGGTTAACCTTGTAAGGATGCTCCTGAGGCAGGCACGTTGGTCAAAGGTGGAGACGCACTTGGGGGTCCGACGATCATCCTCGAGAGTAGCTCCGGGGTCAACGATCCTTCAATGTTTGGCAAGATGGACAGGCTTTACGCGCGGGTAAACTCCTTTATTGTTTTTCTGTTGTTTCGGTCCGTTCCAATCTTTGATTCCTTCATCCTTTTTATGCTCTTTCAGGCTTTTACAGCCAAACTCTCACTCAGTATCAGGACGAGGTGAGCCACCGCGAGCATGATAAAGTCATTTTAACCGAATAGGTTATTCATTCTTCGTCCCTGCTATTTTCTTAGGCCTCTGCGGGAATATATTGCTTTTAACTCTTTGGGCTCCAACTGATGCAGTTTGAGAGGGAGACGCTTTCGCTAAAAAGGGAGCTCTGGGCCAGGGATGCTGAGATCCTTGAGCACATCCGCCACGTGGATGAGGTGACTTCTGAGACGGATAGCCTTGCGAGGAGGGTTTCCTTGGTTGAGAGCCAGCTTCTATATGCGAAGGAGGATAGTGACAAGCACAAGGTTCTCCATTCCGGGCTAGTGGCCGCACTACTTCGGATCAAAGCTAAGGCCGAGACGCTTGTATATTTACATGGGGGAGAAGCTGCCTCTGAAGATTTCTCCGTGAAAAAGGCCTTCGGAGTGGTAAGCCCGGATTTGCCTCGAGCTACGAGTCGTGTTTGGCCTGACCCTCAAAGATTAACCACTGAGGGCGTATTGGAAGGCGGCTCAAGCGGTGTTAGAAATGGGGACACTATTGATAAGGGGCCACATGGGGATCTGTAGAATTAGTTTATGTTGTTCTTTCCATTATTTTTCTTGCCTGTATATGGAGTTTTCGTTTTGGCGTATGTAGAAAGAGAACAATCTTGTGAATTTATTTTCTTTATCGGCGAGAGCTTTGAATCTATAGTGTAGCTTTGTAGCCCATTCCGGGCTGGTTGATATGATCCCTACCGAGAGTCGCCGCGGGGGTTTCTCACCTTCGCGCTCATGATTTTTGCTCATTTATTTCGGATCCGGTTCTAGAGTCGTGCTGCGACTCGAGCTGTAATCGACCCTGAGCTTCCAGGTTCCTCCGATCAGCGACGATGGTATTTGTGCCGTGCTTTTAGGTGTTTTGCAATTTTCTTGGAGCTAGTCTCAGAGTCGGGAACCCGACTCGGGCTTGATATATCCTAGAGATCTGCTTGTTTGAGTTGGAGATAACGGTCTTTGTGTCGTGCCTCCGGGGCGTGCTAAAATCCCCGGGTCCAATCTCTAAATTGTATCGCGATTCGAGTTGTAATTGGCATTTGATCCTTTCGGGGGCTCCGATTGGCAATAGTGTTTTTCATTTCCCGCCTTTGGGCATTTGGCGATTTTTTGGGTCCAGTCTCCGAGTCGTGTTGCGACTCAGGCTGTAATTGACCCTTGAATCTAATTTGAGCTTTTGACTAGTGGTGGTGGCCTTTCTGTTGTTTGGTCATTGAGACCTTTCAGTATAAGGTCCGGAGGCTTGCTTTAGCCGGCGACTAATGGCACTTACGATGTTTGGTCGTAGAGGCCTTCTGATATAAGGCCTAGGGGCTCGTTTAGCCGACAACAATGGCACTTACATTGTTTGGTCGTAGAGACCTTTCGACATAAGGCCCGGAGGCTTGCTTAGCAATGGCACTTACGTTGTTTGGTCGTAGAGACCTTTTGATATGAGGCCCAAAGGCTCGCTTAGCCGGCTACAATAGCACTTACGTTGTTTGGTCGTAGAGACCTTTTGATATGAGGCTCGGAGGCTTTGCTTAGTTTAACTATTTTGGATCCGGTCTCCAAATCGGGTTAGGATTCGAGCTCACTTTAATCCTCAAGTTGTCAATTTTCAAGCTAATGGACGTAGAGACCTTTCGGTGTGAGACCCGGAGGCTTTGCTTAGTCGGCGACAATGTCACTTACGTTGTTTGATGTGAGGCCCGAAGGCTTTTTGTAGGCTTTGTTTCCTCTCGTTAAGGTCTTATTGATTATTTTGCCTGACCCATCGTCGGTTCTAAAAGAACCTCAATTTCAAGTCGTAGTCGGCGATGTTTTGAGCAACTCGAAAGGTTCATAGCCCGTAGGTCGAGTGGATCGACGCTTTTGCAATTTTGAAGCCGACGTTGTCGAGACTCGTTTTTTTCTTGTTGGGGGAAGCCTGTGTTTAACCGGTTCTTTCCGAAGTAGATTCGGATGATTTTTTAGCAACAGTCGGGCGTCCCGGAGTCGCATTTTTTGGGTTGTAGCAGCCGTTTCGATCGGAGTTGTGTGCATTTGGCAGGGGCCATTTTTAATCCGGAGAAGCAGTTTTAGGCGTCTACACCGAGGGTATGCCCTTTAGGGATTCTTATAAAAAAGACGTATAGCCTAAACTGCAGGATTTTTCATGTTTGTTGAGGTCTTACAGTTTGATATGCCTGTTGAGGTCTTACAGTTTATGGAGAATAGATTTGGTTTTGCTGAGGCTGCCCGTTAGTGTCTTACAATTTCGGATTTTCTAGTGCGTGGCGAATGGCAACAACCTCTGAGTCATTGAGCTTGCTTGAAGAGAGCTTCTCGTGAGCTCGGAGTTGTTTTCCGGGTCGTGAGCTCGAAGTTGTTTTCCGGGGGCTTGGTGAGCCCAGAGTTGTTTTTTTGGGGGCTTAGTGAGTCTGGAGTTATTTTTTCGGGGGCTTTGTGAGCCCGGAGTTCCGATCCTGGGGTCGTGCAAGTTGTCAAATTGCTTATTTTGAGTCTCCGAGTGTATCAGACTCGTTTGATGGAGAAGTATTTTGCTACGAATATGTTGAGACAATCTTTCTCGAAACATGAAATGTCGAGAAACTACCTTTTATTGCTTTGGAGCAGATGTAGGCCGTGATGAGAATGCCGAAAAATATATTCTTTATTGCTCAGTGTAGATATAGGCTACAAGTACATATAGTTTTTTTGCCATGAGCTCGACCCTCATGGGCTCGGCTCCTTAAAATTATTTGGCCCGGTGTGTTTTCTTTGTCAGAAAAGCCCTTTCAGTGGAAATTCATTTCGGGGTGAGAGTTTATTTTCGTGGAAGAGAGGGCGATGTTCGATCGTGGGCTCCCGTGGGTATTTCACGATCGGAGGCCCTAACAGTAATATCATTTGAGCATCGACACATTCCAGGTGTTCGGGAGCTGCTCGCCTTCCATGGTGCCACGCTTATATGAGCCTTTGCTAATGATTCCGAGGACGCGATACGACCCTTCCCAATTCTGGCCTAGTTTCCCTTCGTTGGGATTTCGGGTGTTGAGAGTAACCTTCCTCAGGACCAAGCCCCCGATGCTGGAATATCTGAAGTTCGTTCTCTGGTTGTAATATCTTATGATTTTCTGCTTCTGGGAAGCCATCCAAACCAACGAGGCCTCCCGCCTTTCGTTGAGTAGTTCGAGGGTTGTTGTCATGGCCTCGTGGTTTGTCTCCTCCCTGGCATGTCAGAATCTAGCGCTTGGCTCTCCAACCTCTACCGGTATTAATGCTTCAGTGACGTACACTAGAGATAAAGGCATTTCATCCATACTTGATTTTGAAGTCGTCTGATATGCCCACAATATCTCGGGTAGAGTCTCTCGCCACTTTCCCTTGGAGCTCTCTAATTTCTTCGTCAGGTTTAGGATGATAGCTTTATTTATGGATTTGGCCTAGCCGTTTGCGCACGAATGATACAGCGTTGAAAGAATCCTTTTGATTTTGTTGTCCTCCAGGACATGAGTTACCTTGCTCCCAATGAATTGTCTCCCGTTGTCGCACGTTATTTCGGACGGGATCCCGAACCGGCATATCACGTGTTCCCATATGAATTTGATGACTTCCTTCTCTCTTATTTTTTCTAAGGCCTGCGCTTCAACCCATTTTGAAAAGTAATCAGTCATAAATAGAAGGAACCTAGCGTTACCTGGTGTCGTTGGCAAAGGGCCAACGATATCCATTCCTCATTTCATGAATGGCCATGGTGATAGGACGCAATGTAATTGTTCCCTGGATTGGTGGATCATGGGGGCGAATCTTTAACACTTGTCGCATCTCCGGACGAACTCCTTGGCATCCCTTTCCATGCTATCCCAATAGTAACCTGCTCGGGTTACCTTTCTGACTAATGAGTCTGCCCCAGAGTGGTTTCCGTAGTTGCCCTCGTGGATTTCTCGGAGCACGTAATCCGTGTCTCCCGGTCCAAGGCACACTACTAGGGGGCCGTCGAATGTTCTCCTATGCAGGGCCCTATTTTTGTCGAGCGAGAACCGGGCTGCTCTGGTTCGTAAGGCTCTTGATTCTTTCGGGTCGGCGGGCAGCTTCCCATCCTTCAGATAGGTGATGTATTTATTCCTCCAATCCTATGTCAGGCTAGTGGAGTTGACTTCCACGTGACCCTCCTCAACTACGGACTTGATTAGCTGGACCACAACCCCGGGGAGTAGGTCTTCCTCCTCGGCGGACGATCCTAGATTTGCTAGGGCATCAGCCTCGCTGTTTTGTTCTCGGGCAACATGGACTAAGGTCCATTCCTTGAAGCGGCGCAAGGTGACTTGGATTTTATCCAGATACCTCTGCATTCTGTCTTCTCGAGCATCATAGCTTTCGTTTACTTGACTTACTGTGAGCACGTGATTTTTACCCTAAGAAAATTATTCCAAAAGTTGCAAATTAAATAATTTTACAATTTTTAGAATTTTATTGCATTTTTGTCGTATTAATTAGTTTCATAATAACTCATGTTAAAAATACAAAATATGCATTTAGAATTTTATTTCATTCTTAGTATTAATTAGGTAGCAATTTGTTTTAAAGCAAAATTAAAGAAAATGACAAAAATGGTCTATGCATTTATTTTTTGATTTTTAAATAATTTCTTAGAATTTAAAAATAATAGACGAAATACAAAATACAAATAAAGATACATACAATACAAAAGGAAGGTGAAAAATACAATAATTAAAATAGACAAAGAGAAAATATAATGCAGATTTAGGCTCAAAATACCATCAACCGTCCAAGCTCAAACGGATCCAAACAACCCAGGCCAAGAAGATATATACCCGAGCAACCCTTACCTTGTCTCCATCATCTCTATTAGACACACGATTTCCGTGTCTCTATTAGATAATAGAGACACGCGAGTTCCGTGTCTCTATCATCTCTATTAGATAATAGAGACATGTGAGTTCCGTGTCTCTATCATCTTTATTAGATAATAGATTCCGTGTCTCTATCATCTCTATTAGATAATAGAGACATGCGAGTTTCGTGTCTCTATCATCTCTATTAGATAATAGAGACACGCGAGTGTCGGGTCTCTATCATCTCTATTAGATAATAAAGACACCATGTCTCTATCATCTCTATTAGATAATAGAGACACGCGAATTTCGTATCTCTATCATCCCTCCATTTGACTGCCATTTCCGATCGAATTCAGTTGATAATCAAATATACTTTCCAATTTGGGTTAATTGAACTGCTGAGTTCACTACAGGAGTAAAATGTATTGGTATTTGATAATCCCTGTATAACACCCACCCAGGCCATTTCCGGAATATGCAGGGCCTTGGGGGCCAAGTGGGCGTAGCTTATAAAGATTTGTGTTTATTCCCAGAGGTGCAGCTACCGGCAGGCTTTAAGCTACCAAAATTTGATCTCCACGACGGTCATGGCGACCCAGTGGCACATTTGAGAGGCTTTT
>MU728081.1:40757-67614 GCA_026770625.1 Nicotiana glauca | reverse complement strand
CTGATATTCTGATAGAGGCTCTTGACTCGTGACCCCAGGTCTTTGGGAAGTTATGTTGTTCTGTGAGATTTTCGGGATATTTTTATAACTATCAGCATATTTGGTTTATATCACTATTAAGGATTTCTAAATAAATGATTTATGAGCTCTAAGCTCGGGTTGAGAGCACATTTGGTCAGGCTTGCCTAGCCGTTGGGTTGGGCGCCATCACGACCGGATTTTGGGTCGTGACAAAACTAGTCAAAAAACCTACAGATTTCATGATATCTAGGTTAAGGGCAATGTATAGAAATGGGTTAAAAAAAACCCTTAGATTTTCTTTCCTTTTTTGCAAATATGTTGTAATGACAACAGTTATGAAAAAGTTATTGAAGTTATTTAAATACATGTTATTTAGACTTGACAAAAGTTCAAATAAAAACTTCATCAAAGTCATTTCAAGAAACATGTGTGTTGCTATTTCTTTTATCGTACATTTACACTGTTTCGAAGTTGAGACGTCTTCTTCATTAAGTGTCGAATATAAAAGGGCCCTCTTTTATAAATTCATGTTTGATTCAGATATCCATGAAGCAAGCAAAGCATTTTTTTTTTTAAAATTACAAAGAAGGGTAAGGCAAAAACTCACGAATTAACAAATGAGACCTTGAATATAAAGGCAAAAACGAGCAAAAAAGAAGCTCAAGACAATTAAGCCGAACAAAAACTTTCTTATTATTAAAGTTTAGACTAAGTATGAACCTAGTCGTAAACTATTTGTCATTTATACAAAATGCCCCGAAAAGGTCTGGGGACTTATCGTTTCTGAAAAACTAAACCCCCAAATGGGACCGGGGATTAAACCCACATTCCTCCAAGAGAAAAAAAAAGAAAAGACAAATTTCATAAACTTTCATTGAGGGTAAGAAGGATCTAAAGTAGTATCACTAGCAGCAGAAGGTTCGAATTGGTTTAAAAGAGTTGGAGCATTCACCGTACCCATATCATCTTCAACACACTCGGGAGTATCAGCCATGGGAGAAGGAAAGCCTTGGCCTTGCTGAGGTTTTTCAATAGTCTCTTTTATCTTGGCTAACTTAGCATCTAAGTAGAAACCCTCTTGGCTAGCCTCCACAAGGGTCTCGTGGCGTGTGTTTAAAATCGCCCAACTCACTTCAATGACAGTCTTGTCCTCAAGAATCTCATAATCTCTCTCAGCTTTTCATTCTCAGCAAAGTGACATATGGAGTGTCAGTTCCAGAGAAGAAATCATGGCGGCAAAAATTCCCGCTTTAATGAGATCCACTTTCCAAATATTCTATTGGTGAATAAATGGCAAGTGGTGGGACTATCTGTATTGGAAAAAATTAAGTTCATATATATAATTAATTATAAGGTAACACATCATGACACGTGGACAGGTAAAAGAATGACAGTTGGCAACGAATAGTTGAAGAGGCACAAGCTTCAGCAGGCATAGGCAGAGATCCAAGAAAATCAGAAATGATAGGTGCTCGAACATCTTGATATTCGGAAGTCGCATCAGAAGAATGAGCCTAAATAGCAAAATGGGTATAGATTCGTATTATTGATAATTAATAGTCGTTAATTACAGAAAACGTTATGAAATCTGTATTGAATCAGTTATGATTACCAATTATAATGTTACATTAAATGTTATTAATTATCCATAATTATTCCATTATGAAAGGAGAAAAATATATTACTTAGAAATAGCTATAATATACTGGAGACTGGAGCACCGGTGCTCCAAAATCCAGTATATTATGTTGGATTGATATACTTGCTGGAACTCCAATATATTATGCTGGAGTTCTAGTGAACTTATGTTGGAACTCCATCATATTATGCTGGAGTTCCAGCATACTTATCCTGGAACTCCAGTATAATATGCTGGAGTTCAAGTATACTTATGCTAGAACTCCAGCATAATATACTGGAGTATTTTTCGGGTTTTGAATAGTGTTTTCGCTCATATTTATCTTTACATGAAAAGTGACTAAATTTCGATTACTTTTGAAATTGGGCTATTTTTGAATGACCAATTGTAAATCTGGCTATTTTTAAATTTCTCCCATGTAAATTAGAATCTATTAATATAATAGTTGGACTAAGAAAGATAAGCCTCGAACTTGCAGTAAAATCCCAAAAATGTCTTATAAGCCCACAATATCACCAAATTATATTAATTATGGATCAAAATTACAAAAGTAATACACTTTTTAGTTCTTGACACACCATAAAGTTATCAACATTAAATTCAACAAATTCAGTCACAATTGCTACAATTGGCTCAAACCCTGATGAATTATAAAGCAAATAAAGAAAAGGGTTAGTGTGATTGATGAGATCAATAATTTATATGAATAACCTGATTTAGCGTCATATGTGGCTGCTATTAGGATTGTAGCCTCGTTTATTCGCAAGTGAGACTGGAGAAGAAGAGATTTCTTTTATCTGAAATTTTCAAATTGATCTTTGATTTGTGGGTGTTTCTTATAACAGGGATATAGGTATAGAAAGAATATGAAAAAAGATCAGAAACTTCAACTATATCAGATTTGGAATAGATAAGAAGGTAATTTTGAACCAATGGATTGGAGAGAACTCCTCCCGAGAGGTGCTATATCAGCATTAGTTGGCCCTCTTTCATAGATATGTATAGATTACCATATTAAAAAAAAGAAATTTAACTCATATTTCCAGTTAAAAGTAAACTATCTTGCGCTTTTTCTTTTCCTAAGTCAAAACGATTTCGACTTCTAAACTAAGGAAACGTTTTCCATCTAAAATTAGGATTAATTATTATGTTTATAAAAAGAGTTCCAAGACCACTTACTCAAATAATTATACTTAAAAATTTGTTATTTGATCAAGAGAGAAGTTCTAATACTCTTCTTAGTTATTCATGATGAAGTGTCAAAAACATCATCGGAAAACTAGTAAGGGACCGGAAATTAAAGATGGAACTATCACTAGACATCTAGGGTTTTCTCCCAAAGATATTCCTAGGAAATCTAGGACAAAAACAACCGTAAAAAGTATTGTGGAGAAGGATCAAAAGTTTAATCCATCAACTACTCGGATTTGCTACAAGACGGATACTACTACAAGGAGAAAAGAGAAATCGAATGATGTGCAAAAGCCAAACATTTATTGCTGTAAACCAATTTCAGAATACGTGATTCCAGGACCTATTCCTGATCTTGATGCATTAATGTGGGATGAAGATATGTTTATCAACTTTTGGAATAACATTCCAGACTTGGATATATAGACAGAGGCGAATGTACCATATACATATTAGTTTGCAAGTGCATACATTGTATAATTGGAGGCGGATTAATTACCATGTACACATAAATGTGGAGTTTAACCAAGTAATGAAAGCTGAAGATTAATCTTCATATATTATGCTGATACTTTATATATGCAGTCAATATGGTTCAAAGCATTGTCACAAGTCTATTTGAGGGATACATTCTTTGCAGAAATATCTGTACTGCAGCATAGTGACAGTATGAATTCATATTTTGATGGGTATGTGAATGCATCAACTACTCTTCAATGCATATTATCCCTGCTCTGAAGACCCCGTTACCCATAGAGAAGCAAGCTGCTGAAATTTATACAAGGAAACTGTTCATAAAGTTTCAAGAGGAGCTCGTATTGAAACACTCACATTCTTGGCAACTAAAGTTTATGATAATGACGCAACAACTGTACTTCAGGTGGCTAAAAGCATTTCTGTGGGAGTTTTTAAGAACCTCCACAACGGCCGTCACAAAATTAATTTTTTATTTGTGGGGTTTTTTAGGCAGAAGGTTTGTAACCTTCCAAATATGATCTCAATGTTCTTAATAAAAATATTATTGAGGGTTATAAACCCCCACAAATTTTATCGCAATCTTTAAGAAGAAAAAATATACTGGCACCTTATAACTACCGCAATATTTTTTAACCGTTGAAAATCTTAAACTAGGATTCAATACATAATTTTATTAATATCAATTGGAGCAAGTAGAGTTCCTGCATTCAAGTATATAATCACTATTCATTATTATCAAAAGAATTCACATGAAAGTTCACGTTGTGTGTAAACATAATACAAATAAATTAATTAATTAAATATGTCACTTTCTTAACCACTTAAACTTTAAGATGATGCTATCACAGTACTGTCTTCAACTTTTTGCTAATAAAACATGAACTAAATTCCATTAAACATACCATATTAGTAAACAACACAAATTTGAATTCATGTCACACTAACAGTAATACAAACTCTATTTGATAAGTTAAACTTTACAACTTTAGCTTCACAAAAATCTAAAGTAGTTTCTCCTCACATAAATATGAAAAAAAAAAAAAAATACTATCTTCTTGGTGATTGTCTATCCACAGGTGACGTAGGCTCGCCGTTGATCTGCATCACTAGGCTGAGATAATGAAATATAAGTATTAGATGAAAACTTATAAACCACTAAACACTTAAAAATATGAATGTAACACGATATTAATTGATTACAAGAAGCCACAATAGTTATAATTCATTACCACTCTAAGCAACACCATAATAATTGGGAAGGGGTGATATAGAGGAGAAGCACAACACAAAAGGAGAAAACACATAAACAGAATCGAACCTTCCAACAATGATTAGATAAGAACTACTATTGGAGAAAACTAAATGTGATGCAAGTTTCGTTACTGTATCAAATAATAATACAGTAATGATGAATACAACAGAAACAAAAACAAAAAAATCAAAATGGGAACTAGTAACTAACAATATACTGTAATCATGCATCAATGATATATATTGAGGTAATGCACAAAAAGAGGTTACTGATGAAATCACCAAATGTTGTAGTCAAAGCATTCTGAAGATGGAATATGACAACTAAGGATGCATTGACCTCGAAGAAGTTAATAGGAGTACTAGTTTATTAAAATTAACAAAAACACTCTCTTCTCTCTCCGCAACGTCGTCTCTTCTCTAACGACTCTATTTCAAGCATGTTCTAACCAAGCTCCACCAGATAGAGCTGCCGGGAGGCCTCCAACCAGCGCGTTTGGACAAGCAAAATCAGTCTAAAGGGGAGATCTCTCACATGCAAGGAAATCCCCTAGGAAAACACTCATATGCAGATAAAATTTCATCTCCGATTGATTTCAAACGAGAAAAAGAGAAGGTGAAATTTAGACACACAACTCACAATGGTATACCTGCTATCAGCTTGAAAGCTTCTCATTACTATGGGATTATGGTAGAGTCTTGCAAATTTTTGATTTTCGGTCGATATCTTAGACTCCGTCCCCAAATTGACAAAATTATGTCAAGATTTAAAGAAATTATTCCTCTAAAAGGGTCAGTAAGAATTGGGGATTTTGTTAATCACAACGTTTTTATTGATCTATTCAATGAGAAAGATTGGAAAACTGTTTGGTTCTGGCGAGTCATGAAATTGACGAAATGCAAATGTGGTTGCAAAATGGTCTCCAGATTTCAATCCAGAGGAGGATCTTCTTGTAGCCCCTGCTTGGTTTCTTTTGCCCGGCTTGCCCTTCCATATACATGATTGGCACTACATAAAATAACTTCTAAGCTCAGTCAGTACTAAAGCATGGTTAAAATTCAAGTAGAAGTGGATCTGCTTAAGCCACTACCTTGAAGTGTGTTTGTAAGACAAGAGTATGAGGATTCACCTCTCAAAGATTACACTCAAAACCTGGAATATAAAGGGGTCCCAAAATATTGCAAACATTGTAGGAAAATTGGTCATTACATGATCAATTGTAGGGCATTTGAAAAAAAGAAATTTGAAAATAAAGAAAAGGAAGAAGTTCAGAATCAAGATAAAGACCCTCAGCTATCCACAAGTCAAGAGGGAAGCAATCCACCAAACAACAGTAATAAAGAAGTCCAAAAACTTCTTAATTCAGAGACCATTCAAAATCAACAAACTGAAGATGCCAAACTTAAAATAAAAAAAGATAGCAGGAAGAAGACCAAGAAAAAGAAGACTAAAAAAAAGCCAAAAAAGAAGAGAAAGTGTTATCCAAACCGGCTAACAGTAAAAGAAGAGATAAGTCTGATTCGGCAGCAAAATAAAATGAATTCTCAAAGCAATCTATAGAAGAAAATATCCTAAGCCCTGCTATAAAAGACAAAACCTTTCAGCAGGATCAGGGGGAGGAGAATAACAACAATAAAACCTTTTATGAAGTAAATGAGCTTAATATAGGATAGGATCAACAAATGCAAAATGGCCTTAGACAAATCAGTCAAGAGAACAGAATTGAAGGGATAGAAAAGCTGGATCAGTGTTGTGAGTCTAGTTCATATACTCTTCCTACGGAGATAAGGAATCAGCCAAGCTTCAATTGGTTGTGGACTTATATGAGAACAAGGAAGATTGCAACAACATTAATCAAGAGAATGATATCTCGGATAGTTTCAAGAAGCTGAGCAATTGAGCAATCAATAGGATTTGAGAAAAGAACAACAAGATTCTCACACTCATACTAATGATTAACAACAAAATACAACGAGAGGAAGAAGTGACACCAGGAAAAGTGGCAAAAGACACAAGAACAAGACTCAATCTTCATTGAGAAGGAATCAAAAGGAGGACAACACCCCTAATTGTCTCAATGATTAGTACTCTATTTTGGAACATTAGGGGAGTTAGATCCAAAAAATCCATTCACAGGCTAAAGAAACTGATCAACCTCAATAACACTCAATATGTGGCTATCTTTGAACCTTTTGTTTCAAAAGAAAAATTAGACGTCTATAGGAAATATCTAAGATTTCAACACTATTGCTTCAACAACAATGGTCAAATTTGCTATTTTTGGAATGTCTTCAACTCTGCCATGGTTACTTCCATCAGTGATCAACACATTACTATCACATTATATAATACTATTGGTATGTAAGAAATTTGCATTACTGTCGTTTATGCTAAATGCAAATTCAAAGATAGGAGGGACCTATGGAAGTCTCTTGAACATGACAATATGGTGATTGATGTTCCTTGGTGCATGGGGGGATTTCAATTTTATTATAGATCCTAATGAAAATCTTGGGGGTAAGCCTCACAGAATGTATAAAAGATTGGAGTTTCAAACTTGTATCAACAACTGTGGTCTCATTAATATTGGTTACAATGATTCTAATTACACTTAGTGTAATAACAGAAGACATGGGAAAAGGATTTGGAAAAGATTAGACAGAATCTTTGTTAATAACCTCTGGAATCAACTATTTTAAAGATGTTCTGTTAGGCATCTTGCAAGGACAGGTTCAGATCACAGACCTCTTCTTATGTAGAATTTGGTTGGTAATCAACATCACATTAATTATTTTAGATTTCTAAATTGCTGGGTAAACATAGAAGGTTGTTATGACATTGTCAAGGAGGCCTGAAATATTGAAGTGTCTGGGAATCCTATGTGGATTCTTCAAAACAAGCCCAAGGCTCTTAGTAAAAGGCTCGCACAATGGTCTAGGAATAAATTTGGGGATATCAATGAAGTTGTTACCAATTGGGAGGATAAACTCCAAGAGTTAGAGGACATAGATATTGAAAATAATTTGAAAAAGAGTAGAGAAGATGTCAACAAGGTTCATGCTCAATATGTTAGATGGCTCAGTCTTCAAGAATCCATGCTCAGACAAAAATCTTAGGTGAAGTGATTTGAAGAAGGGGAAAAAAATACCAGATACTTTCAATCAATCATCAGAGAGAAAGAAAGAAGGCAACAGATCAATTGCATCAAAAACAGTAAAGGAAAATGGATCAAGTGAGATGAGAAGATAGCCTGCAAAGCAGTTAGGCATTTTCAAACAATCTTCAACCTTACTCCTTATACAATCAACAATTCTATTCTAGATTGTATTCCTCATTGCATCTCAAGTGAGGACAACAACATGGTGAGCAAACTTCCAGAGGACAATGAAATCAAGGATGTAGTTTTTAGCCTTAGCCCTCACAGCACTACATGACCAGATGGCTTCAATGGCACTTCTTTCCAAAGCGATGGGACATAAACGAAAGGGAAGTCACTGCATCTGTGAAAAAGTTCTTCAAAGGAAAAGGTTTGACCAAATTCTATTCTCATATTTGTTTAGTTTTAATTCCTAAAATTAACAATCCTGCTACTTTTACTGACTTTAGACCAATTAGTTTATCTAATTTCACTAATAAGATTATTTCAAAAGTTGCTTCTGTTAGAGTAAACACCTTTTTGCATAAATTAGTCTCCTTGAATTAAAGTGGCTAAGTTAAAGATAGGCTAATTTCTGAGAATGTTTTGTTAGCCCAGGATATTTTTCACAATATTAATTATAAAAATAATGGTGAAAATGTTGTTGTTAAACTTGACATGGCTAGAACTTATGATAGAATGGCTTGCGATTTTATCTATGTTGTCCTTATGAAATTTGGCTTTTTAGATAATTGAATTGGTCTGGTTCATAATCTCATCTCTAATGTGTGGTACTCTGTTATAATAAATTGAATGAGACATGACTTCTTTTCTTCTTCTCAAGGGCTTAAGCTAAGGGATCCTCTCTCCCCAACACTCTTTATAATTGTTGCTGAGGTCTTATCAAGATCTCTTAATTCTCTCTATAGAAATCCTAATTTCATTCCTTTCTCTATTTTGATGATATTGTTATATTTTATTGTGGTGGATCTACTTCTGTTAAGTTGGTCATGAAGATTATTAGTAATTTTGAAAGAAGCATGGGCCAACCGGTTAATAGGGATAAAAGTTATTTCTTGACTGCTCCTAATACTGTTGCAGCTAGAATTAACATGATTAGAAAGTGCTCTGGCTTTATGGACAAGACTTTTCCTTTTACTTACCTAGGACGTCCCCTATATGTAGGAAGGAAAAATATAGAGTTTTCTGATAACATGATTAGTAAGATTGTTAAAAGACTAAATTGCTGGCAAGGTAAGTTGCTTTCTCATGGTGGTAAGGCTACTTTGATTAAAAGTATAATCCAATCTATCACTGTTTGCACTCTCTATGACTTCCACTAAAGGAGTATTTAGACTAATTGAGAAATATTTTGCTAATTTTTTCTAGGGTTCTGAGGAACACAAGAGGTATCATTGGAGTTCCAAGAACCATCTTGCTCTTCCTATTGATGAAGGAGGCATAGGTCTTAGGAAGATGGAAGACATTAGTAACATGTTAGCTATGAAAATATGATGGATGATAAATTCTACATCATCTCTTTGGGCTAGCTCCATTAGTAACAAATACTGTGTGAGATCCCACTTGGTCTCAAAAAAATTAGCTCTAGAAAATTCTCATGCTTGGAATCATGTACTCAAAATTAGAGATATCGTAGAGAATCATATTGTTTGGTAGGTAAATTCAGGATCAAGTAGCTTCTGGTGGGATAATTGGTCTCCAGAGGGACCTCTGGCTATGCTGGTTCCTGATACTCCAAAGAGTGCCAAAACCTTGGTTAGAGAGTTCATATCTAATGGTCAATGGAACATCAACAAACTAAAGGAATTCTTACCGGATCAATTATCCAAACCATTTTTATTGGCAATCAAACCAAGGAGGATCAAGTTTTTTGGGAACTATCAGATAATGGCAAGTTCACAAATAGGAGTGCATGGAGTCTGGTAAGGAAAGCTAGTCCAAAAGTGTAATTCATCAACAAAGTATTGAACTCTACTATCTCTTTTAAAATGTCTTTCCTGGTTTGGAGGCTCTGGTATGGTAAACTTCCTTTTGATGATGTGATTATTAAGTTTGGCAAACAAATTGTTTCCACATGTAATTGTTGAAAAAATTCTATAGAAAATAACATAAATCATGTATTTGTCGAGGGTCAAGCTGCTAGTTACACTTGGAAATGTTTTGAAAATGCTCTTGGCATAGAGTACCAGCCCTACCAATTAGATATATGCTTAATAAAGGGTGGGCTTCTAAGGCTACCAATGATGTCCACATACTTGTTTTTTATATTACCCGCATCATTATATGCTAGTTTCTTTGGAAAGAATTATGTACATGCAGGTATGGAGATCAAAAAAGCTTCAACAGTTATAAATTACAGTAATAAATAGCTTGGAGTATTGAGACTGCAGTCAACAAAGCTTTTCCAAAATGTAATCTAAAACTACCATGGAATAGCTTCTGTGACCTCCTAACAAGGCTACAACCTGTGCATAAAAGCATGGTGGTTCTCTTGAAAAAGTCAAGATCAACACTGATGGGAGCTTTCTACAAGGGGAAGGAAAAGCAGGGCTAGGAGGAGTTATCGTAGACGACCAGGGGGTTATTATCATGGTTTTCTTGATTCCATTCAATGGTTAAAACCATAACATCGCAGAGGCTCATGCAGCTTGGATTGGTACTAACTGGTGCATACAAAATGGTTTCACTCAAGCCACTATTGAATTGGACTCTCTTTACATTGTAGAGATCCTTCATAAAGAAAGTGCAACCAACTACAAGCTTGGTCAAATAATGAACAAGATCAGAGAGGCTATCAACACTTTCGATATTCAAATCAACCACTGTTATCGAGAGGCCAATCAATTAGCGGACTACTTGGCTAAAATGACAGTTAACATTCAATAGCCAGGTTACTTCTACTCTAACCACCAGCTGCCTAGTCAGACAAAAGGCCCTTTTTTGCTGGACAAAGATCGGGTTCCTTCCATGAGGAACAAATATGACAAGACTAATTTTTTTTAGCTAGTGTGTAATCTTTTTTTAAGGGGCGAACTATTTATAATCATCTATGCCTCACTGTTTTTTGAAGTGTTCTTTCTACCCTTTTGTTGTATCATTAAACTCTATTTTTTTGCTAATACAACACCCCCGGGAAAAGTTCATAAAAAACGTTCATTAAAATTAACAAAACTACATTCCAATAAATTTTTTGACAACTGAAATTATAGCATCATTCCTTATCTACTACTTAACTCCTTAACTATGGAAAGTAATGTACTGCAAAACAAAGACTCACAAAATATTCAAGACGATGTTGATTACTGATAAAGTTATTGAAAGTCTTATAAGAATAAATGAATAGTCATCACGCCAATGTATATCTTGCATCAGGAAAGAAATTATGTCTAACTAGGAAAAGAATTACCGATAACAAAGGTTGTCGATGGATTGAATATTTGTGTAGAATTAGGATTTTGTTACAAGAAGAGAAGGACACAATAATGTTGTTTGAATCCATTCACAACTAATTGTCAATATCGTCATTAGAGAGCTAAAGCATTATTCTTGCTTTAGTAAAAGCAAACATGGTTAATCAAAGAATCTTAGGGCCAAAACTAGAAACAAGAGGGGACTTAATCGGCTTGGTTTATCCATAATAAGTTTGCTTCTAACTTCAGGCAGAAACCAAAGTGATTCAGTTAATAATCCAAGTAAGTCGTAGATAGCAAATTCCTGGTTTAATTTCTAACAAGGAGAGGACATACGGACATGTACAAGAAAACTAGCAAAGTTGTAAACTTGCACATAGATGAGTCAATTTGCACTCATAGTATCAAACATAAAAGATAACACAAAATTAAATCCCTTGTCTTTTCGTATCTCGAAATGAAATGAAACCAGATCTACCAGTTTCAAAGACAACTAAAATAAGGTAACCTAAGTAGAAAATATTGACAAATATGATACACAATCAGCATAAGGTGCCAACGAGGATGCCAAGTAGACGAATTCAAAAAATAGTTAGAGTTTTAAATGTAATAATGACGGGAAATGCAGTTAGAAGCAAAATTTGCATTTCCCCACCTAGAATTCTGCTATTATGTGATCCTATATATATATGAGACTATTGTAATTGATTAGTAGTATGAATATACAAAAAATTGTCCTAAATTCTCTCTTCTATTTCACTGTTTCTTCTCTTTCTCGTAGACTGCCTCACCTTCTTCTTCTTCTCTTCTCAGTTTCTTCTTCATAATTCTTCTTCTCTTCTCAGTTTCTTCTTCATAATCACTGTTCTATTCTCGATACCTATCAAATTGGTACCAATTGGTATCAGAGCTCGTCACAATGGGGCCACATAAGGCTGTTGATCCAATAACTGGAAACCAGTCAGCTGACTGGTAGGAGTCATATGAGGACTTAGCTGCTCAACAGTTAGATCTTAAGGAGGAAATGGATCAAAAGCAACAAGAATTATGAGATGAATTGGATCGAAGGCCCGCGGAATTACTACATTTAGTAAACTCGCTGAAGAACTCCTTCGATGGATGGCAACTGCATCAACAATCGAAGGACAATGCTTTAAATTCATCAAGTAGAGATACGGTTTCTCAATCTGGACTAGGTATTCTAAGACCAAACCCTTATACTGGGCATGCTGTCCGTAATCATAACCTTAATTTTCCTTGATTCAATGGTGAAAATTTGAAAACATAGCTCTATAGGATTGAGCAATATTTTCTTGTTGATAAAACTCCACTTAATCAAAGGATGATTCTAGTAGCTATGAATTTGTATGATGAAGCCTTAGAATGGCATCAATCTTACTTGAAATGTACGGATTCAAGTGACGCACTTGACTGGAATGAATACATAGTTGCCTTAATCGAGACTTTTAGTGAAGAATTTTTTGATCCTATGTTAGAACTTAAGTAGTTAAGACAGACAGCGTCAGTGAGAGAATATCAATTTGCTTTTGCACATTTGTTAGCTCAATGTGATTTGTCTGTTGATCAAGCTCTTTCTTGTTTCCTTGGAGGACTTAAAGAGGCATTAGTGCATTCTGTAAAAATGCATGAGCCTCAAACCCTGTCTAAAAATTATCGACTTGCTCAATTAGCTGAGGCAACATTAGCAGCTAATTCCAGAACAATGAGATCCAATTATGGTGGTCAACCCTCGGTTAATCTAAGGAAACCTGCCTTTGAATGTACAACAGCTAAGCTTCCTACTCCTTCTACTGTGATACCTCACAAAGTGGGATTAACTGCTCCTAAGCCTTTAAATGCAACCAAGGCTAGAAGGACTATTTCTCCTGCTGAAATGCAGTGTAGGAGAGCACAAGGTTTATGCTATTTTTGTGATGATAAATATACAGTTGGACATAAGTGTAACCTTCCAAAACAGCTATTCATAGTAGACTTAGATTATGGTGAGGACCTAAGTCATGACACAGATGTAGTGAAAACTGATAATGAAGGCAGAAAAGAATGGACTGCAACTGGGACGGACACTCATATGATTTCATTATGTGCACTGAGTGGAATCAAGGGAGCACAGACAATTTATGTGGCTGGATATAGCATCAAGTAGCCTCTACAGATCTTATTAGATGGTGGAAGCACTCACAACTTTATTGATTATGAGTCTGCAAAAAGGCTAGGATGTGACATTATTCCTACCAAGGTAGGGTATGTTAGCCTTGGTAATAACTCTCTGGAAGCCACATTAGGTGTATTGAGAAATTTTCAGTGGATGCTGCAAGTTACTACTTATTTTTCTGATTTAATAATGTTTCCTGTGGGCAGATATGATTTGGTATTGGGAGCTTTATGGATATATCGCCCGAGGGCTTGTGATGATTTTTGACTGAGTGAGGCCGAGGGCCTATATTGTGAGGAAACATTGATACTGATTTGAGGCCGAGGGCTTAAGATATGTGCATCACGAGGTGACTTAATTGATATGAGTCTGAGGGCCTAGTTTCGATGCCACGAGATGGCTTGTTATTGCTCTTGGGCCGTAAGGGGCCCCTCTAGGAGTCTGCACACCCCCTATTAGCGCGGGTATCCATTGTGATGTGATATTCAGCCCGAGGGGCTAGAAATATTCTGAGATATTGCTCAAGGGGTGGATTTGTTGATACTGCACCCGAGGGGCGAACTTCTATTTGTCTACCTTACCTAAATTGTCTGTTAATTACTATTTATGTTTTTGAGAAAGGATTTTATTGGATTTATCACTAGTTTACTGTTTTTAAACGATTTTACTGCTTCATTATAGAATGCCTTGTGCCTTCCGTGTATTGTTACTTTCAGTTGTTATTTATATTTTTTACTCACCGAGTTGGAATACTCACTTTACTCCATGCACCCTGTGTGCAGATTCAGGTGTAGCTGGTTTCGCTCCCGAGTGCTGATTCCTCCAGCTTCAGGCGGGCTTTCGGAGATTATGAGGTAGTTGTTGATGTTCGTAGCCCCATGTCTCTGCTTCTCTACTGCTTATGTTCCTTTTCAGACATTTGTACTAGTTTATGGTTCTTAGTGGTATTCTAACTTATAGATGCTCATGACTAGTGACACCCCGGTTAGGGATGTGTGTGGATGTTATTCCGCGTATTTATGTTATTATTCGTTATTTTGGATTTATTCTTATCATGTTTAGATTGTTCTTAAATGCTTATCTGTTAATAATTGGAAGATGGAAAGTGTCGGCTGGCCTTGTCTTCACGAGAAGCGCCATCACGACTGGGTTCGAGGTTAGGGTCGTGACAAAAGAGTAAGTTGAATCCACAAACTTAAATCAAATACTCAAATATATTTTGAGGACTCTTATATATCAAATAATATCACTCACCCTTATAAAAGAAGTCATATGCATGCAATTGGTACCATAGGCTTGCCCTTATGTAAATCTCTACTAATGTAGACTCGCTCGATCTAAAATCAATTAGGACTTTTCATGGTTGTAACGTGGGCTAAGTGATATGTAGGATATATTTAGGAATAGTGGATCAAACTCCTAAGCACTTACCACATCACATGATAACTTAAGCGCAAATTCCTCAATCCACTTTAATTTCACAATTACAATCACCCCCAATAATATTCCTTCTTTCTTTAAGTACTACTTTAATTTATACCCAAATGGCAAGAACAAGACAATAATTTATTCACCTATATTTTTCCTTCTCTATTTTTCATATTTTTCTTCCATTTTCTTCTTTCTTCTTTTGCAATTTCCACTAATGGCATATTCTTATACAAAACAAGTGCATCTTTCTTTCTTTTATTGGTTCCACTCAAAAGTCACCCTACACTTAGTTCCTTCTTACTTCTTTAAGTGCTCATTTTACAATTAAAGTGCTTTAAGAGGTAAAAGGATCAAAATAATATCAATTAAGAACAAAAAGGGTATAGGCTCGTAATGTGGGTGCCAAATAAAAGTCTATAGGCTCAAAAGGGTTAACTAGGGATAAATTTTATTCATGATAAGCAATAAAGATAAAAAAAGATCAAAGACCTAAAATCATTTTTCATATGAAGCATCACCTAAAATTTCGCTTCGACTCATATATCGGGCAAGTTTTAGACTCAATCATAAAAATATGGACAATACAAAAATCTCAACACACATGGCACATGAATCACTAAGGACGATCTCATTTCGACTCTCAAGCAATGCAAGTATTCACGGAGCCACAAGATATTAAGCATTAAGCACAAAGCGAACATAAGTCAAGAAAATGAGACATAGGTGTCACAAACTTGCTATCTAACTAAGCAAGGTATGATCAATAATTTCAAATTCCATGGAAGACACTACTCATGTCAAAACATATGCTACTATCAAACAAGTCAAGGGCGCCTAGGTTCATCATTATTCCATATTTTATTCCCTAAATTCCTTGTCATCTCTAAAAGGAAAAAAAATACCCAGTTCAAACTACATCCCAAGAAAAAGAACCGAGGCACAAAGAAAAATCGCGGAGGATTATTACTATCTAAAGAAATTAAAAGACGTACTTTTGAACTTTTTCTATTTTCTAATTTTTGTATGTGTATTTTTTATTAGACGTTAATCCCTCAAGAAAATTATCTATGAAATCCATCCTAGGGAAAATTCCAGATTTTCCTAATTATTTTTTGATTTAAAAAATTAAGTTACTAATACTCTACTAGAAAAACAAAAAAATAAGAAGCTAAAATACTAAAAAGCTAATTATACAAAGGAATTCTCCCACCCCATACCTAAAAGAGTGTAGTGTCCTTAATTCGCATTATAAATAAAATCAAGAGGGTAAGAAAAATTCCCTGGAAGGTCAAATGCCGAAGCAATAGCAGCTCACGAGGTACTCAGACTTCTCCCAAGCATGGTCCTTTCTGTTGACTCATCTAGCTCGCTTTTGCACTCTTCCAATAGATTTACTTTCTATGCTAGTAATCCTACAAAATAAAAATAATACTACAAAAATAATACAATAAGAAAAAATTTAAAATTAAAAAAAATAAAGCATTAAAGTTGGGTTGCCTCCCAACAAGCACCTAATTTAACGTCACGGCACGACATGAACCATTTTTTCCTCCACCTTGAAATTATGAATTGTACCCTAACATAGCATCTAGTATGTGCCTATGCTCCTTTAGTGGGGCTATAAAGATAACCAGGCCAAGCAATAAAATTTTTACTCCGCACTTCACGGCCTTTAGATGAGGAATGTAATTTTTTCTTTTCAGTACAACAAATTCAAGAATATAGGCACTTTCATCCTCACTCTTTGACTACCCTATAGGCTCAGATGCCTCGATTATTATCTTACTATCTAAACACAATGTGAAAAAATGACTAGAATGAGGTTTAATGCTCCCCAACTCATGAGTTTTACTACTATTTATATCCTCATTTATACGCACACTCAATACTCCTAAAGTAATGTTATCTACTCCCTTACATGACTGTAGATCACTCTTCTCAACATTGGCATTCTCAAGAATAACATGATCCCATGATTGGTATTCTCATTTAAGCTCCTCAATTTGGTCTAGAAGATTTTTTTCAGCTTCACACAACTCATTATTAAATTGTTGGGTGTTACAAGCATCAACCTTTGCACTCAAATCTGTATCCAAATTATGTATAATCAAGATAAAATTATAAATTTTTTGTGCAAGCTCATCTCTCTCCTTAGACCTGTCACGACCCAAAATCCACTTAGGGTCATGATGGCGTCGGACATTGCTGTCGGGCAAGCCAACACCAAATAACTAGTAATTTCTTGTTTTAGTATTCTTGAAATCAACCCTTTTAAACATTAAACAACAAATAATTAATTTCACCGAATATATAATGATACCTTTAACAAACTTACTACTGAATAATCCCATAGCCATCCCAGAACCCGGTGTCACAAATGCATGAGCTATCTCTAGGAAGCAATATAATACAACAACCATCCAGAATACAAATTGGACAGAAAATAAATGCAATCATCTGAAAGAGACTCTGCTGGTTGCGGGTTGTCTCGAGGAGTGCAGCTCACCTAAGTCTCTGTATCAACCATGCTGGTACGCCCACTAGGTCACTAGAGATGCTTGTGCCTGTGCAATACAAAAATGCACAACAAGTATAGTATGAGTACGAAAACAACGTGTACCCAGTATCCCATCTAATCTCGAAGAAGTAGAGACTAGAGGTGGATTTCGACACTTACTAGCGGTCCAATATAATATGTTATTAATACGAATAATCATGGATCTTTTAAGAGCGGCAGTAAATTCAAGTAAGACACGAAACAAGTAAATGTTCCTTTTAATATTAAAAAGCCTCTGAATTAATAATCTATTAATTATCAATTTATCTCAAGTCTAGGAGAGCAATTATCAATATCTATAAATCTCTAAGGCAAGCAATACAAGCATGCATAAATAATGCCGAGGTCGTACGGCCCAATCTAACAGGCATTTAAACTGTGCGCTGGCAGAGGGTCGAATGGCGCGAACCATAGATGCATCTATTTAATCTGCCGAGGCATTCGGCCTATTCCAAAATTAAACACATACAGATAGTCAATCGAGAAATCAACAAGGGACAATTATCCAAATAAAGCCAGTTCTCTTTTGAAAATTTTATAAAATGGAGTTTTAATCCTTTTTAGAAATTCATTTACCAATTCGATAGGATTTAAGCAATTCAACTGTCAATAAGATTACAAATATCCCAAGTATAGCATGCCTTTGGGTCCTAGACTACCCGGACTTACACATAATAGTAGCTACGCATGGATTCTCGTCACCTCGTGTGTATGTAGCCCCCACAAATAGGAGCACATAAAAAATTATTTCACCTATGTGGACAATTCCCTCTTACAAGGTTAGAAAGGAGACTCAACTCGCTCCGAAGATCCATCACCGGCATTCCACGCCCTTCGGATGACTCAATTCGATGCAAAACTGCTCCAAAACTAGCCATTAATCATGTAAACCTATTAATATATGCTCAAATACTCATTATAATCCAATTTATAACAATTCCTAATCCCGATCGAAAAGTTAACAAAAATGCCCTCGGGCCCACGTGCTCGGATTCCAAAATTTCTCAATGATAAAGTTTACACATAACCTCGTGAACTCAAATATATAATTTACTCTCAATTCCGTGGCCAAAATCGTGGTTAAAGTCCAAGAATACGAATTTTCTCCTCAAAAACCAAAATTTCCACCAATTTTCATGCTAAAAACACATACATAATCAATGTATTTAACTCAAGAAAGGTGGGGATAGCTTACCTTGTCTTTGATGATGAAAATCCCCTCTTGAAACCCTCCAAGAATCGCCCAAGCCAAGAGAAAGATGAAGGAAATTGGCCAAATACCGACATAAAAACAACTCACTGCCTCCAACCTTTTCGCACCTGCGGTCTCTCAACCCCTTCTGCGGTCACGTAGGTGCAGATCTAACACCGCTTCTATGTTCTAGGGCTCCCAGCCCATTCCCGCTTCTGTGTCCTCCCCTCCACAGGTGCAGTCTCACTTCTGCAGTGACATGACTGCATCTGTGGACCCAGCTCTCCCCCAACAAAATCGCATTTGCGACCTTAGGGAAACTTCTACGGTTCTGCACCTGCGGCCAAAACCTCGCAGTTGCGGTTACACCAGATACCATCTGCATCAACCTTCTCCAAATTCTATTCTTTGATCCGTTAACCATCCGAAATCCACCCGAGGCCCCCGGGACCCCAACCAAGCATACCAACCTGTCCCAAAACACATTACGGACTTGCTAGAGGCCTCAAATGACATCAGACAACACAAACTCATGAATCGACCTCCAATCCAAGCTTAATGAACTTTAGAATTTCAATCTTCATTCGGTGCCGAAACATATCAAATCATCTCCAATTGACCTCAAATTTTGCACACAAGTCACATTTGACATTTCGGACCTACTACCACTTTCGGATTCGGAATCCGAACCCGATATAAAAAATTCCACTTCCGCTCAAACTTCTCAAAAACCTTCAAATTTCTACCTTTATCCAAATGACTCCAAAGCGACCCACGGACCTCCGAATTCACATCGATCGTGCTCCCAACACCAGAATCACCATATGAAGCTATTCCTAGACTCAGAATCTCAAAAGGACATCAATAACACTAAAATGCACTTCAACCCAAACTTATGAAATTATTCCAAAATGCTAACTTTTACAATAGTTGCCGAAACATTCCCGGATATTCCAAAACCTGATCCGGACGTACGCCCAAGTCCAAAATCATCATACAAACCTATTGGAATCTTCAAATCCCGAATCTGAGGTCGTTTACTCAAAAATTCAATCCTAGTCAATTCTTTCAACTTAAAGCTTCCGAAATGAGAATTCGCTTTACAAATCAACTTTGAACTTCTCAAAATTCAATTCCGACCATGCGTATAAGTCATAATATCTGACGTAAAGTTGCTCAAGCCTTAAACCGCTGAACAATGCACTAAAGCTCAAAACGACCAGTAGGTTACATTCCCTCGCACTTAAACATATGTTCTTCCTCGAACGAGCTGAGAACTGCGCTGGAGTTGTCTGAAATCAATGTTTAACACCTTGTGCACCCACCCGTGCTATCAAAACTCAGTTGGGTTCATTATCTTGATCAATCTGAAGATATCCTTTTTCACTTAAACAAATGAGCCTTAGAGACCAATTCCAACATCCGGAATTCTCCACCAAGCCTGTATCCAACATATGAACACCGTATCAATCACCACACGTTGTACCAGAACATGACTGCATACCTTTGCTGAATTCACACCTTGCACCACTTATTCACAGGACCACAATAACATCATCTGAGCATAATAGTCGAAATTCCACGAATCGGATGCTCCTATTGCACCTCATGACATACATAGGCCTCATTCTAACTCTTATCATACCGCCATAATGGAAGAGATGTGTAAAAATTCATAGCCAGCTATTGAATCAAAAAATAATTGGGTCTATACTCCTAACAAGAATCATCACCTCATTCTGAAGCAAATAATGGTCTTTGCTCTTTAATATACTTCATATAATTAGATTGCACTGATCCTACATCCAATGATCTCGTCTCACTCAGTACGAACTGCTCAGGCAATAAGCCACCACGAACATGATCAAAAAGTCTCATATGATGCCACAATGTGCCAATAGGCTATGAACTCGAACGTGACAAAAGGAAAATGAACTCTAGAAGAGACTACCCAACCTTCGAAGGAAATGAGAAACAAAACATACAAATAGAATATAGAAAACTGCACTCAACATTATACTGTTGCGGCGTGCAACCCCATCCAAACAACATATCCATGGAGGGGTGCCACCTGATCCACACATAAAATTCACATAAGGAGATATATATCAAACTAAATTTCTCATTACAACAAAACACCAAATATCGGTCACAAGCATACTAAGTGCATAATACATCCCTGGGGAGACATAGCGCAATAAGCTACAAAATTCAAGCACAACTGAAGTGCGATATATGATCTGAATCTCAAGGACCATCCTGCTCACATAACACCATCGCTATGCGGAACCTAAACACATGAGAAATTTATCAAGCCGTTTCGCAACTCACATGGCACAATATAGCATTACATGAAATATCTGACGATGAAATAACACCCTAACTACTCTTCCATAAGGAGCGTATTGCTGAAATGAATACATCTGGCCTAATATAGAGCCCATATTCACATTTAAATCCACCCACAGACCTCAAGCTGATTCCTATTGCACTAAACTAGGCTAATAACCTTTCAAAGGCCCATAATAACTCCCCTTTTTCTCATAACACACAAGAACAACCATCATAAACGGAGTAGTCCTCCATGGTCCACAACCCAATAAACCGAGTGCCCTCTAGCCATAAATTCTCAATTTAATGACATCATCACAACCTTCATACTTGGTTTAACTCCTCAATCAATCCAGTAACTACATGCCACACTTATACAATCTTCACGTGGGACACGTTCCTACGACCTGCTACACCAGATAACAAGTCTGCACGTCCACACCACCGGCCATACTAATATTGTAAAACATAACGAGAATCCATAACAAGATTGCAACCTCTTTCACAAAACACTAATCTCAAGTGACGCTGAAGACAATACCAACTTACTTTAAACATCGAAACTCCTTTCCTGCTCATCTGAGCTCGTGAAATCCTTGTCAACACTGGACTACAACCTTGGCCCTCATTTCAAATGCCACATCACTTATTGCACCTAACAAGCCATGCGATAGCACAAGAATTTCATCACAACTCCTGCATCACTATTAGGTTAAACACTTCATCACATAGAAAATTTTTACTTAACTCATTCCAAGAGAACTATAGCAACATGCAAGTGAATTCTCATAACCGCAAATCATTCAAATCCTCAAGTAGTGGTCTAGACCACCATGACCCTTTTGGGATCGGCCTACACATAACAAGGCCATAATACTTGAACACTTCCAAATAAAATCAGTTACGACGATCGTCAAGCCTCGCACGCACCACCATCAATATGCCAATTCAACCATGGCTAACCAATCTATCTTCTTCTAATCCATCTTTAACTTTCCTTAGAGATAATAATAGCTCCATTCCTTACATCACCAACCTGAATTTGCACTCATGAGCGACTCCATTTCTCGAGACCTTATTGTCTCCAAGCCCATGAATCGTTTCATACCCCTTGCTCGCACATTCGCATCTTCAACTGAAACACCCATTATGATAATTCCTCTACAAATCCGAAGTCTTTTATCATTTTCCTCCCAATGCTACATTACAAGACGAAAATATCATAGAACACTCCGAGCCTCTTATCATAATCTTCTATAGAAGCTTGATTCTTAACCATAATTATAGGCTCAAAATCATTAGGCACCACACTTTAACTTTTGAATCCACTAGGATCGTGGTGGAGAGCCACCCACTTTGACTTGGCCCCGAATATAATCAACTCTATGAATCTTCTAGCATATGAATACCCTCTCGACGAAGCACCCAGCTAAATTACTTTTCGTGAAACCCGCATATATACAAGGCATAAATCCTCAATCCTTCCCCAACTCCAAACACGAGCCAATGAGGCCAGCCCTAGCACACCTTAACAATTCCTTTGCTCAAATTACCTCTTATGTTTTTTTCCCTTAGCTGAAATAATCCATCAATATGCTACTAACCGGAAATCCCATAAATAGACGACCATGCAATCCAACCGTAGGCGGTTGGACTCTCTTACTTAGCTTGAAACCACTATTACACAACTCTGAAACCTACCAAGATTCTTTATTTCTTATTGACATAACCTTGCGTAATCCACCACCAAATTCCTCGAAATCCTTCCGTTAGCATTTCATAAACACTCTGAATCTCTAGCAATATTCACATATTTGACTTCCTATTGGATAGCCAGTAGGATTCTTCACAGAAGCTTCACCAACCACCCAATCGATGATCTTCCCATAGGAGATAACCCACCTGAGCCTGTGCTCATTCACCAGCTGCACAAGTCCATTCACTTCTTGTGGACATCAACCAGATATGCAACAATATCTTCCAATTCAAAGTTATGTCGTATCCTTCTTCATATCAAGCAGTTCCTTCCCGTCATATCAAATATCCCGCCGCATAATAGCTAATAATTCAAATTAAGTCCGTAGACCAAGTCGTTGAATCCATATACTACTTTGCCACTCTCCCACTTTGGGCAGACTCACTTCTTTAAGAAATTACTCGACCTCCACTTCTTACACCTGGACTTCTAGAAGTTTAACCACCGCATGACACTTCTTATACGTCCTTCCTCATCCTTTTCTACTCAGCTAATACCTTAGATCAATATCTATCTCGGTAGCACTTGAACCAATAGACTGCTACTAGTTTTTAAACCTTTTTGAAGAATCGTCGTCATTAGAAATACACATTCAATCCT
Source organism: Nicotiana glauca (assembly GCA_026770625.1). Lineage (NCBI taxonomy): Eukaryota > Viridiplantae > Streptophyta > Magnoliopsida > Solanales > Solanaceae > Nicotiana > Nicotiana glauca. The sequence goes on along the minus strand of MU728081.1, from coordinate 44,427 downwards.
GAACCACCGCACCCCGTTATCTCTGACAGCCGCTTCTCCAATACTATCTTACAATATCCTGCCCTAAGGGCAAGTCGTAGAAGTTCTTAACACTGGCAAGCTTAGTACATTCAAAATGGAAAATGTCACCTTATCACATATGAAAATTTCACCATGCTCGCAAATACCAAGGCTCATTACTCCATCAACACAAATCTGAACATTCTTAGCCCGATTGCCTTTCCCCTGCCAGGAATAAAATACCGAATCTCTAAATCATGTACTGAGTAAACCTCCTTTCAAGTCATTCACCGCCCTAACACGGAGGAAGCATCCTATCATCACATTAACACCATGAAACAACCATTCATAAGCATAATGGTGACTTGTGCCTAGCCTCAAAGCTCTCAATATTACAACTACTAAGCTGAAATGATAGAATATCCTTCTGCAAGGCGACGAGAATAGTCAAATCAACTATGCAGGGAGAAACACCCTGCACCCCATCTGTAATACCATTACAATAAACGCTTCATGTCATATAAGATTGAATCGAAAGGACATAAAGGTATAAGCCTCAAGGAATCAAATCGCACGATGAGGATCAAGAAGGAAAGTGCTCCTAACAGCCCTGTATCCTCTCGAAGATAAGTACAGATGTCTCTGTATCGATCTGCAAGACTCTACTAGACTTGCTCATGACTCGTGAGACCTAAGGAACCTAGTGCTATAGAACCATATTATCACGACCCAAAATCCACTAAGGGTCGTGATGGCGCCGGGCATTGTTGTCGGGCAAGACAACACCAAATAACTAGTAATTTCTTGTTTTAGTGTTCTTGAAATCATTTATTTTAAACATTAAATAATAAATAATTACTTTCATCGAATAGACAATGATACATTTAATAAACTTAAACTACTAAATAATCCCATAGACATTCCAGAACCTGGTGTCACAAGTGAATGAGTGTGACGACCCGGCCCGTTGTCATGTGAGTTACCACCCCGTTTCCCCCATATTATGTTGCTCTATGTTCCAATATCAGTATTTGAACGGATCAGATAGAAATAAATTGGTTTTAGTTGGAAATGAGGCACTTAGCCTCTTAGAAGAAAGCCTTTTTTGGAAAAGTCAACCGGAAGTTGAATATATAGTTAGGAGGCTCGGATGTGAATTTCGGTGATTTGGTTAGCTTTGGGAGGTGATTTGTAGCTGAGGAGTGCGATCGGAATTGATTTTGGAGGCTCGGTGTAGAATTAGGCTTGAATTGGCGAAGTTTGAATTTTGGCGAATTCCGGTTGATAGGTGAGATTTTGATCCGAGGGTCGGAATGGAATTCCGAGAGTTGCTGTAGCTCCGTTAGGTGATTTTGGATATGTCTGCAAATTTTTAGGTCATTCGGACATCATTTGGTTGGGTTTTTGATCGGAAATGCATTTCGGAAGTTCTTGAAGAACTTAGGCTTTGATTTGATGTTAACGATGGCGTTTTGATGATTCGAGCAAGTTTGAATAAGGGAATAGATCATGTTTGTGCCTTTGGTTGAGTTCCGGGGGGCCTCGGGTTGATTTCAGGTGGTTAAACGAAGAATTTTGAGTTTGGCTTCAGGTTTGGATTTGCTGGTTCGATTGTTTTCGCATCTGCGGAAAAGGGACCGCATAAGCGATTCCGCAGATGCAGCTATGGGGTCGCAGAAGAGGTCCTGGATGGGGCTTGAAAACTTCCGCAGAAGCGGAAGACAATCCGCAAAAGCGGACATCGCAGGAGCGGGTTGTGATCGCAGAAGCGGTCCTGAGGATTTTTGAATTTGACCGCAGAAGCGGTCCTTTTGCGCAGAAGCGGGAGCCGTAGGTGCGATCTCACAACCACAGAAGCAAATTTTTGGGAGGTTAATGAAGACCGCAAAAGTGTAAATATTGTCGCAGAAGCGGTCCCGCATAAGCGAAAACGGGACCGCTGAAGCCAAAATCGGCCTGGGCAGAAGGGTTTTAAAATGGCATTTCATCCGCGACTTGGGGGTTATTTTCCTCCATTGTTGAGCATCATGGAGAGCTTTGGGCGAGAAAGTTTGAGGGTTTTGACTGAGAATCGAATGGAGGTAAGTTCATTGGCCTAATTATTCATGTTTATGGTAAAATTTACATGGAAATTGGTGGAAATCCATTGAAAAGGGGTTTAAGCTAGGGCTTGAGTTTTAATATTTCAAATTGGAATTCGACAGGTCATTTGAGCTCGGATTTGGGAGCTCTTGGTATGTATGGACTCGTGGCGAGATGAAAAATACGGTAATGTAAGTTTTATAATTTTTCGAGAAGCGGGCCCGGGGCTCGGGTTTTGCTAGTTTCAAGGTTTTTGCTATAATTAGATTGTTTTTGATTGGGCATTGTCCCATTTACATATTGTAATGTATTCGCTCTGGTTTTGGTTAGATTCGATGCGCGTGGAGGCCAATTTGAGGGGCAAAGGCATCGCTAGCAAGGAATTTCACCGGTTCGAGGTGAGTAATACTTGTGAATGATATCCCGAGGGTTTGAAACCCCGGATTTGCACATCATAGTGCTATATTGTGGTGACTTGCACGCCAGGTATGAGCGTGGGGTAGAGCATCATTGGGGATTGTGACTTGGTCCATCCTGGTTGTTGATTTTACTGCGTGATTGATTGAAAACTAGTTGATGCTATCATGATTTGGGCCGATTGCCATGTTTTGGGCTTCGTGACGATTATTTGAATCCTTCAGGGATTGATATCACTATTTCTGGCATTACGTTGCATATTATTTGATCTCAATCCAAGGTTCTAAATATTGTTTTGCAAACTCAGCCATCTTTCTAGGATTTGAAAACTTAAATGATATTTTACTGACGTTTTGAGTTGAGAACTGCTATTTTACTATTGCCCAAGGGGCTTATGTGCATTTCTGGACTGAGATATGGATCGGGCTGCATGACGCAGCAGTATATACATATACATGCATGGATCGGATTGCACGCCGCAATAGTATATTATATGGATCGGACTGCACGCCACAGTAGTACATTATATGGATCAGACTGCACGCAGTGATATATTATGTGGATCGGACTACACGCCGCAGTATTATAGCACTTGGGCTGTAGGAGCCCCTCCAGAGTCTGTACACACCCCCAGTGAGCGCAGGGTACCCAAATGGATCGGGCTGCGCGCTGCAGCGGTCATGTGCATTGCATTCATTCCTGTTTGTACTACGTGGCATGATCTTTAGCACTCAGAAATCATTGGCATACATGCTATTACTTGCCTTGTTGACTAGATACCCTGGTGTTATATGTTAAGGAGTGCTGAGCCCAAGAGGCTGATGTTGTACTTTGTGAGTTGCGAGTGAGCCCGAGAGGCTGATGTTGTACTTTGTGAGTTGGGAGTGAGCCCGCGGGGCTGATACTGTACTGAGAGGTTGATACTGAGCCCGAGGGGCAGATTTCTGATTATTTCCTACTTGTTTAAATTATTTTTACAACTTTTGAAAAGGCATATTTTCAAAAGAGATTTTTTACTGAGCTTGAGATTTTCTAAAGGATTTTCTCGGTGTTACGGTTTTACTATTTTTCTCAAAGGGTTGTACTGTCTGTTATAGAATTTTGGAGTGCTCATACGTGTTTTCTTAGTGCTCAGATATTATTCGCTCTTATTACCACTGAGTTGGAAGTA